>PVKC010026911.1:0-15951 GCA_004027635.1 Crocidura indochinensis
GAGAAACTTATCTACTAGAATTTCCTACTAAGCAGATTCAAAAAAAGGAATAGGAAAAGCTATCTCTACATAATAAAGAAGATACACTTATCATACACTAAGAATTATACCTATTAAGGAAATACGTCTAAAGAAATAGACAAAGGAAATATACATATCCCCTTTAAGTATTTTGGAAAGTCTGGGGTGAGGATAAAATCCAGAGCACAGTTTCACAATATGAATTCACGGCGTGGTCTTGTGGAGTTTGAAAAACGGGTTGCAGAAGTCAGGGATCAGACAATGTTCTCGAGCTGAGGGTCTCTCAAGAGCAGAATCTGATGGCCAGCAATAATCCAGTTTGAAGGGAGGTGGGAGAAAAGGGGCCTCAGTAGCAGTGGTGATGACAGCTTCTTCCTGGGTTGAGGAAAGGTGGGCAGGAAGGCTGTCCTTTCACTTTGGGAGATGACTGGCAGCTGGTTGGGATAAGAGGAACATTTCAGTTTCTGAAGAGTTAAGAACTGTGGGTAAGGAAGGTTAGATAGGAGAAATAACAGATCAGAGATGAAAGGATGAGATGATAGAAAAGGAATTGTAAAGTGGTAAGCAGGGGAAGGGGTAAAGGAGCTATATACAACATAGACAGGCATTATGTACAATACAGATTAGACAGACTAGAGGTGTCCACCACATACACACATACACATATCTTCTCTCTCTCTGTCTCTCTCTCTCTCACACACACACACAGACATTGAAGATAGATCCATAAGTTGCAATTGAAGAACTGACCCAGGTGGAATGGGTCAGAGCACTTAAGAAATATGAGGCCAGCAAATCAGGAGGAAAGGTTTTCCAGTTCCTAAGCAAATCATCATTGGTGAGGGTAAGCTTAACTGAAAAAAAGATTTCCAGGGTTAGATTGTGAATGGAGTATTCTTTAAAAAAATAATAATTCTCAAGTCTATAATACTGAGCAATATGGTAATGAGCACTATAAGAGAAATCTACCCCAGGAAGTATTGTCTTTCTGGTTTCAAGCATCCAGGTTTCTTTCCTGAAAGCAAACTGCAATGGTGGTGGGAAACTGGTGACCAGGCTGGTAATGAAACCCGGAAGTGGGCAGAGAGAAGGCCTTGGAGGCAGCTCCAGCCATGTTTGAATGGGAGTGGGGGTTCTCAGGGGTCACTGTGCTCGCCCCACTGAGCTAGTGTCCTTCTGGTTTGGGGAAAAGAGGGTTGAAGGGAAGGACTGGCAGTTCCTTTTTGTACCCAGATATAATTCTGCAATGGACACTTCATTGTGTTTCTTAAGCCCATTGGATTAGAGAGATAAGATTGGAGAAATCATTTTGTATTCGATCTCTTTGTTTCTGACTTCACTCAGCACGATATTCCCTAGTTCTACCCATCTGTTGCCAATTGCTTATGAGTTTGCTTTTTCTTAGAACTGCATAGTATTCCATTCTGTATATATACCACATCTTCTTGGGTATACCAATCTGTAGTTGGATATTTTGGTTTGCATATCCTATCTATTGCACTAAGAACTTCTCTCATAATCAACCACATTCCTTCCTTGCTTCCCATTTGCCTTTACCCTCCTTTACCCTCTCCTTCCCTCCCTCCCTATTAATTTTCTTTCCTGCTAAGATTGTCAGGAAAGTGTTAATGTTTATAGTAGTAATATTAGTTACCTTTTACTGAGTATATTTATAAAATCTTTTTAATAAATATAAATGTCATCACAAACTTCCTACCCTCTTCATTCACGAGGATATGGAAGTCAGAGCAATTAGTTAATTTACTTTATTTCTGACAAAGGGATAGTAACAGGATGAACACACACTTGAAAACATACTTTTCTGATTCCAGAATCTGTTTCCTAGACTTTATTATATCATCAATAGATATCTCCTCCCATTTCATCCTCCATTCCATGCTCTCTCCCATATCCCTGGAATTCAAATTTCTGGCCCTGTATGATTTTCATTGCTACCATCAAAGCACAAAGAGCAACTCTATTTGTAATATTATGTTCTCCAACTACTTGCAGCTGTCTCAGTGTATAATCCTGGTCCAGAAAACATTTCTACAGAGAATTATATATACTACCCTATAGCTTTAACTTGCAGATCCTCTTAAGAGAGGAGTATATTTTCTGCCAGATCTGTCTGTAATTGCTGTTCATTATGGAAAGTCATTGCATCTATTACTGCTGTAATGAAGGGCATAGGACAGTCTGTGTGGCCTGAAGACCGTGTCATATGGGGAGCCATCTGCAAGACAGAATTCAAAATTATAAATACAAAGTTATGAATGAACACTACTTCAAAATGAAAGTAGTTATAAGCTACATTTCTTGGAATGGTAACATATTCACCAAAATCCAAAAAAATGCATAATATTTTAATTTTTATTTGTATTGATAGAATTAGTCAATTAATTTTTATTGATTTTTTTTGGAATTGTTTAAGCTGATATATGTCTACATCAATTTTCCTCTATAGTTTCCTATATGATTTATCTCTGCATAAGACAATATTTTTTCAAAACAAAAATGTTTTGCAAAACAAAAAATGTTTCTTTCTAAAGAGAAAATATTAGCTTAATCTTTCCTTTGATTTTATTGGACATATATATATAAATATCGCTATATATATTTATACCCTTTATTTTCTCTTTGTTACTGTTGTTGCATTGCTTCAGGGTATCACAAGTTTGTTATTGTGTTCACATTCTTGCAGTGCACCAGAGATGGCAATTTGTGGTAACTGGTATCATAAAGGTCATGCCTCTGGAGATTTCACTTGGAATTTTGGCTGGTGCTAGCAATTCACAGCCCCATGTATGCAAGGCAGGTGCTCTCCCACTGAACCAAGCCCTATCCCCAAATCCGTATTTTAAGCACAAATTGTTCCAAACATTTGTATCAGGGGCCAGAGAGGTAGCTCATCATTTGCATGATGGGAATATAGGTTTGATCCCTGATCCCATTTGATCATTTGTGCACTGACAGAAATCACTACTGAGCACAGAGTCACAAGTTTACTAGGTGTGGTTCCAAAACAAAAACAATAAAAGAACAGTCTTTCAAGTTCACAACCCCTAAGTAGATTTATTTATTTATTCATTCATTCATTCATTCATTTATTTATTTATTTATTGTTTCTTTGGGCCACACCCACTGACACTCAGAGGTTACTCCTGGCTATATGCACCCAGAATTCGCTTCTGGCTTAGGGGACCATATGTGATGCCAGGGAATCAAACTGTGGTCTGTCCTAGGTCAGCCATGTGCAATGCAAATGCCCTACTGTTGTACCACCACTCCAGTCCCTATTTTTATCTAACTATATATATTTTAGATTTTTTGACACTTAGCAACTAATGTGGCCCATATACTTGTAACGGTTCAGTGAGTATACTACACTAGATTCAGAAAGGTCAGGACAGCAGGTGGGAAGACTTCAATATGTCAGTTACTTCTCTATGTAGGGAATACTGGAATTTTCTGTAAAAAATATTGTGCTACTCTCAAATAATTGTATAGTAAATTTGGCATTCCCATATGAAAATGTTCAGACTGATACACTATATGAAGCACCAGTCAGCTGTTTTTGTAAAAATAGACTCCCTGTGGTAAAATCATTAAGTAATTGTGTGCAAGGTTATTATTTGTCATAGACAAAGACTGTAAGCAAGTTGATTGTTAATAGAAGACAAGTTTAGGAACATAAAGGTAGATCCCCAGTGGAATGCTATGCAGCTAGAGCAGAGTGAAGAAATCTCTAAATTACTATGCTTCGTTCGGCCAAGTAAGGTAAGAGAGAAACACAGGTTGAATAATAGTGTCAAGTATTCTGTTGACACTTTTAACACATTAATATATTTATTTTTTATTATTCTTTTGGTTTTTGGGACATGTTGACACTAGTTTAACACATTAATATATATATATATATTTGTTATTATTTTTTCGTTTTAGGGACACATCTGATAGTAGTGCTCATGAGTTACTACTGGCTTTGCTCTTTGGAATCACTCCTGGTGGGCTCATAGGACCATATTAGATACTGCTGGGTTTTGTTGGTTTTTGGGCTACACCCAGTGGTGCTCAGGGGTTACTCCTGGCTATCTGCTCAGAAATCGCTCCTGGCAGGCACGGGGGACCATATGGGGAACCGTGGGATCGAACCGTGGTCCGTCCTAGGTTAGCACAGGCAAGGCAGGCACCTTTACCTCCAGCGCCACTGCCCGGCCCCTGGTTTTACAGCATCTTACCCACTGTACTATATCTCTAGTCCCTAAATATACATTATTTTATTTAAGAAAGAGGGTTATAATGTATTACTGATACACACTGCTTAAAAATTTTACGTGGAAACTACTTAAAAGCACTTACAATCTTATAAGATTGTTGAATCTCTATTTTCCATCAACTACTTATATTTAAAACCATGTTTGTGAGATATGGTACAAGTGTCTGTTCAAAGTTTACACATCGCTTTGAAAAATGAGAATGTGCAGGACAGTCTGCAGGCAAAGCTATAGCCATGTTAATATAAACCTTGACTAATAGTCTTTCTGAAAGTCTCATTTGGAAGTGCTGACTAACTGCATAGATTTGTATTTACTTGAATCAAGAAATTTCTTCATCAGCCTCATCTGTTTCAAACCCCAGGGGAAATGGTAATTAATAATAATAACTATTATAATGAACAAATGCTTTCTCAACAGTTGAAATAGATGCAGGAAGAGCATTAAAATAAATTTCATGCCTTTGACTAAAAGGAGAAATCCTGGAGCAGAATGTACTTTCTTCCATTAAAAACATCTTTTAACCAGCTTGACTAATTGGTTTCTTTGTGGTTAGCAGAAAAAAAGAGAGTGGGGGCGGGAGGTGAAAGGAGAAATGAGGGACAAATGCACACATTGGTGGAGTAAATAATCCTAAACTACTAGTATGTATTCCTTCAGCCTGCCATTCCTTTAGGGAAATTAAGGAGAATTCTATTTATTTGTGTCCTTTTCACATGGCCTGGCATGCAATAAACACTGCACAAACAAACAAACAGACAAACCAATGAGAGTAAGAGGTTGGGGGACTATAGAAGAACTGCATGTCATTGGAAAAATTTCTAAAAGGGCAGCTGTTAGTGGCTACTCTGCACTTAGGCAAGAGTTCTTTTATACCCCCCTCCACTGTGAAGTGAGAACATTTCTATTTAGGGAAAATAGGAGCCAGCATGGAGCAATAGCTCATGTTGATATCAGTGACATGTCATTCAGAAAAGGTTACATTTTAGGATCCACGTGAACATGTATTGCCTTAAAATGCTTTCCATTAAAGCTATCCCTCTTCCTCTTACCCTGACCCAAATTTCTGGCTTTCTACCTTAACAGTTCACCTCTTAGCATTTTAGAGAAGTCATTTGTGCAACAAATGAATGGATCATTACCTGATGGTGTGGATAAAATGATCTGTTCCTGTACACATTGTGGGTCTGTTAGAAATAATTCATGGCTAAATTTATGGAGGAAAAAATTGCTTGTGATGATGGGTACATCTCCATGCCTTAAATCTGAATATCATGTTTCACTTTTCGAGTAAACACACTATTATAGATGGGTAGTTTTTTTTTTTTGCTCTCTTTGTGATTTCTTTGTTCAATATGTCCTTAATATTTTATTCTCAGCTAGAGTTTTAAATTTAGAGCTGCTAATAGCAATAATGAAGGCAACTGGCAATGATGTGGTAGTGGTAGTAGTGATGGTGTTGTTGTTGTTGGTGGTGGTGGTGGTGGTAGTGGTGTGTGTGGTGTTTGTGTGTGCATGCACATCTAGAACTTTGCACAGATATTTCACATATTAAATTGTGATTTAATTCTCATTATCTTTTAGATGGTAGAAAGTATTTTGCTTTTTATTCTTACTCAGATGAAACTGAGACTTGGAGAAGCGAGTTTTCTCAATCTAAGTTTACCAAAACCCAGTAAACAACAGAGCTGGGGTCTGAGTATTAGTGGTTTGACAGCAGAACCTATAACTTAATATGTTTTCTATATGCTTCCGCTTTCCCTTGTCATTCTTCTGAGAATGAAGCAGTAAACAATAGTACAATATCTATTTTTATTATCCTGAAAAAATATTGCTTGACTTTGCTGTCATTCAATCATGATGTGTTGACAGATCTCAATTAAAGTAAACCTTAGTTTGAGAAGAGAATAGGAATATACATATATTTCTGGGCACAGTATATTAGGTTGATATTGGCAGGTGCTCTTTCGTCCTTTCTCTTCAATTTGATGTATACAGCTAAATCATATATTACAAAAAGTGTTATTTTCTATCCAGTTTGTTTCCTGTTGCCTTGCATAATGTGGGTAATTTCATTTTTTTCCCAATTTCACTCTTCTCTTAGTGTCTTGGTCAGAGTTTTCATATTTTCCTCAACCCTGCTTGGGTTTTTCTCATATCAGATTCTTTCTCTCTTAGATTTAAGTAATATCCTTTGAATGCAATTTTGAAACTCTTTTTATTCCAAAGGCCTAAAGAATAAAACAAACCAGGCCAATTGTCATGGTGCTTTTGCAAGCAGATGACGGAAAGAGACCTAGTTTAATTATCTTGGTGTCCAGCTTTGGAACAAAATATGCCACCAATTTTTTTTTCCTAAACCAAACCAATATAGTCACAGAGGGTCCAGAGACTCAGGGATGTTTTGTATATGACTTTAATAAAAAAAACACAAACACCAAGGTTTTCTTTTCAAATCTTCCATGAGCAAGGTGGGACTCAGGGAGCTGAGGAAGAGCAAAAGATGACTGCATTGGGGAATACAGAGGAATGAGACACTGGAGAACGAGAGGCTCTGATAAGCTAAAATGCATTTAGGCTGTCTATCAGGTGTCAGAAGCCATGCCCCACTGTTCTGAAATTGCCTCTTTATGTTGCATTTCTTGAACACGAGTGCAGAGTGCAACCTTTAGTGTTCTTTTGGGAAAGAGAAAAGCAAGAAATAAATAGAGTACTCACCACATATGCCCACGAGTTCTTCCTATTCAGAGTTTGTCAAGATTATTGACTCAGACATTTTTTTTAGGCAAAAACGCTAGTTATTTTATTTCCGGATGATATTGGTTCTCCCTATAGCTCCCTTCTCTCACTAATCCTATCTTCTCCCATTGCTTGTTAGCCTTGAGGCTACACTTTTTGAGCATCATTAAGAATGTTGATCCCTGCTCTCCAACTCCTGCCTTGACCTTAATAGTTCTATCTGGAAAATTAGTTTCTTGCCTTCTTTCCTTGGCTGAAGCAATCACTGTCATTCCTTGAGCTTGTTAATTTTCCCCTCTTATGCTTGATATGGACGTTTTTGCAGAGCAATCATAACTCAGAATGAGGGGTGGAATAAAAGGCTAGAATTTTTTTTGGGAACAATCCATCAAAAGGTGAACCAGCAGGAATTGTGCTCAGTCAGAAATGGTCACTTCTGATTGTATTCTCCACTTAGTGACACTGTCACATGTCTCTCAGCTCGCTAACAGTAGCATTTGGTTATGGTCATGCCATGGTCCTGTTTTGACAATGAGCTGTATGCTTTTTTCCCCAGACACAAATAGCCCGAATACAGGTGCAGTCTGAAGAAGTGGATCACTTCCCAATTGTATCTAGAAACATCGGAGATCTAAACTCCTGTGAAGACCAGTTGTAACTCTCTTAGCCCTTGACATTTCCCTGTAGGTCTTGCCTCTCCCCCAAAAGGCCCTTAAAATCTGAGCTCTCCATTGCTTATTGATCTAAACTGAGGGTGACCTTGATAGAAAAGTATTGGTCTTTTGCAGGCAGCGTAAGTACTTAGGAGAAATTGCAAGCTCCTTGCTCTAATTTTATTCTGGTAACGTGTTGTCCGGTAGAAATGTTCATTCTCTTGCCCGTGACTTGACATCAGATCCTTTCCTAAGGAGACCTCCACTCCCAGTGGAAAAGAGGGATAAGTGATGGATGGATGAGCCTTTTTCTTGGTGTAAGCATGTGCCCGATACAGGATTTCCCCCTTTATTTTATAAAGTCCTTCTGCATTTTTCAGTGCACTTCTCTGAGCTAAACTAGGCAAAGAGAAAGATGATTAAATCTCAGAAGAGGCATAAAATGGCCTGAAGCTAAAGAGGAAAAAAGTTTAGGGTGGACATGTTGAAAGATGAAGAGTAAGAGCGATTAGGCAGTGGACTAGAAGTCCCATCACTGCAGAGAGCCAAGGAAAGGTTAGATAAAATATTAACAGTAATGAGGTAGAGCAAAACCCTGGAGAATAAAGGAGGCTTGACAAAAAGGAGGAGGAGGGTGGGAGGGAATCTTCGGAGCCAGCACTTTCCTCCTTGCTTTCTCATATGACAGTTTGAACAGGAGAGTTTTTTTGAAAGACACCAAGGCCTCTACATTGCAATCCTAAGATCCCTGTTTGTGCTACAAACAATGGACTTCATTTATGCAGCAGATCTAATGTTTAGTTCCAGCCGCATCCCAAGCACTGAGTTCAGCTCTAAAAGCAAAGCTATGCAAAGACCAAAAATTGGTTTGTCCTCCAATTCACAGTACAGACAAGGCAAAGGACCTGTTTTGGGTGTATATGGGGTGCATTTACTGTACCTCCTCTTTCTATACAGTCAGTGTAAAGAACACAGGCTGTGGTAAGAATTGGGAGGCCTCATCTTTTCTTTTCTTTTTTTTTTGTGATTTTTAAAATACATATATATATATATATTTATATATATAATTCACCAGTGCAACATTCCCATGACCAATATCTCAAGTGTCCTTCCTCCCCACCCCACTCTCATTCAGTCACATTTTGTTATGATAGTTCTCAGTGTAATTATTTCTGTGACCGCACTAAATGATCCCTGTGGTAAGCTTCATGTCAGGAGTTGGACCCTCCAGTCCTCCTAAAGACAAAAAATTTTTAAATCTCAAGGGAGATACAGTAATTTTCACAAATGTGTTTGCTACTATACTTTTCTTTCTTTCTTTTCTTCTCTTTCATTTTATTTTTTCCCCTTTTTTGGGGGGGAGTTGGGTCACACCCAGTGGCACTCAGGGGTTACTCATGGCTCTGCACTCAGAAATTGCTCCTGGCAGGCTTGGGGACCATATGGGATGCTGGGAATCGAATCAGGGTCCTTTGGGGGTTGACCGTGTGCAAGGCAAAGGCCCTATCGCTGTGCTATCACTCCAGCCCCATTCCCCCACCTTTTCCCCAATAATTTTGCTTCTCTTATCTTGAAACAAATGTATTTTTTTTGGGCCACACCCGGTGACGCTCAGGGGTTACTCCTGGCTATTCGCTCAGAAGTCGCTCCTGGCAGGCACGGGGGACCATATGGGGAACCTGGGGATCGAACCGCGGTCTGTCCTAGGTTAGCGCAGGTACCTTCCCTCCAGCGCCACCACCCGGCCCCCAAAACAAATGTATTATGATTAATTTTGTCAAGTCTGTGATCCATTTTCTTTAAATAGTAAATATCTCGTGGGGGAAGAGAGAGGGGAACAACCACAGTTGTGGGTTGGTGACTCATAGTTGAAGAGAAATGAAGATCCTTCCAGAATGAATCAGAAGTTTATAGTCCCTGGAGCTTTGACTTAAAGTATTCTGCCTTCAGGTCAGAGGCTGGTAATTGGCAGCCTCTGAATTCTTTTCAGAGCTGGAACTGGCCCAGATCATTATTGTCAGTGATCTATTTCCGGGTTATGTATTTTCCCATTGATAACTGCACTTCTTTTGTGCTATAAGATGGCAGGATAGCAGGAAGGCAGTGTTCCTCGGAAATAAAAATATTTGCGTTTCCTATATTCCCCCTCACCCCAGCATGCTCTCTGATGAAAGATGAGATAATATGGAGCAACTGACATCTTTTTGAAAACTTTCCACTTGCAAACTTCTCTTATAAAGCCCATCCCTTAAATCTTGCTACATGGATTGGTGCTTTATTTTCTCCCCTTTGTGCTATAGCTCTACAATACTTGAAAGAATTTGACCAGAGTGATTTCTTTTTTCCCCAGCCAGTGTGTTTTTTTACAAGGAAGTGAGTTGAATGTCTATACTGGGACAAGATGATGCTGTGGTCTCCGCCCCCAATCCCTATCCCCAGGCTGTTTTATATTATTTCTTGGCTGTACTTGAATTTGTCCTGTGTGTGAGTACAAATGTCATGTGTTACACAAGGAGATGTACAGGGGCTGGGAGCATGCAGAGGAAGCAGATCTAATCTGTGGGACTTCAGAAAAATAACATTGAAAATAAGACATGAAGGGTTTCCAGTGTGGGCAGGTAAGGTGGTTGACTTGCCATATGGTCTCTGAACATTGCCAGGGCTAACTCCTGAGCACAGAAGCAGGAAAAGTCCCTGAGTATTGCCAGTTGTGGCCTACACAAAGCCCAAAGTGTTGCTTTGTGGCAACCATCTACCCCCCAAAATAAAGAAAAGAAGATATTGCTCATGGGAAGAAATGAGTGAGGGAACAAGTTAGAAATGGGGATAGCTTAGGAATAAAGGTTTCCATGTTGAGATCTCTTTGTGGGAGAACCTAGAGGGAAAAGCATGGTATCATTTAGGAAAGGAAATTTCAGTATGTTCGCAGTGATGAGACAAAGGTCCTATAGTTTAAAGTGGTTTTCAAGGTTTGGTACTAAATTCTCTAAATTTTTTTTAGGTTCACTTTTCTGCTTTGTCCAGTGGGCATAATTTGAAAGAATCTCAGAATAACAGAATTAGACTGGAATAGAGTAGTAACTTGAATAGAATCAAAATGATGTAGTCAGAACCTAGATGATTTAGCATTATTCTTTTTCTTCTTTGGTTTGGTGTTGGGACTACATCTTGCTTTGCTAATGAACTACTGCTGCTTATGGGCTTAGGAGTTACTCCTAGAAGTATTTAAGGGGCTATATGTGATGCTAGAAATGATATCAGAATTGGCCAAATGCAAGGCAAGTGCCTTAAGCCCTGTACTATCTCCCACCTATTTCTTATTTTTTTTAATTGCCAATTCTCCTCCCTGCAATAGAGAGCTACCTAAAAACTGTTCAACAAATTGGCTCTGTAATTAGAAATCACTCCTGGGAGGCTCCCGGGACAATATGGGATACTGGGGTCGGCCATGTGCAAGGCAAATGCCATACCCACTGTGCTATCATTCCAGCCCCTATCATCTATTTTTTTTTAAATCTCGTTCACTTTTCTTTTGATATTTGTGTGTATAGGGGGGGAGAGGGGCCCTCTGAAAGAATTTTCCAGGTTCCCAGAACCAGTGATATTGGGCTTTGTCCAACAGGATGGATCAATGCTAGGATTCAAGGAGGTTGTAATCGCTTGAATCTTGCAGTGCTGGGGACTATCTTGGGCCTCAACTGGAATCAGTGGTAAGAGGGATGGAACCAGTGTCCAATGCATGCAAAATATGTGCCCCTGACCTCCTGCTATTCCCCTGGCCCATGCCTTTTTGTTCCTTAAGTAGGACAAAGTTATAAAAACAAAAAGGTAGGGGCCAGGAAGATGAGGCTGGCAGGTAATCTCTGCACTATAGGAGCAGAGCAGTACCATATGCAAGGGGCCTTTGCTTCTGTTCACCGTTCTGATTAGCTGAGACTCTCTGGGGATCCTGAGTACCTCTTGGGAGCACACTTTCCCCCAGAAAACCTCACTGCACTTCATTTTTGTATTCAGCAGTCTGGGGCGCTGAGAAATTCTGGATCCCTAGAGAAATTCTAATATGTCATTGGAAAATAAGACCCACAAGGACAAATAGGAATGAAAAATAACAGGATTAATTCTACTTAAAAAGGAAAGGAAAGACCTTTCTTCTCTTGTGTCAAAACATAAATCTTAGAAAAACTTGTAAATACAATGACCTTCTTGGTCTCTTTGAAATGTAACTATTTGGAAATGAAATGGGTGTTTTTCTTTCCTTCCTTCCTTCCTTCCTTCCTTCCTTCCTTCCTTCCTTCCTTCCTTCCTTCCTTCCTTCCTTCCTTCCTTCCTTCCTTCCTTCCTTCCTTCCTTCCTTCCTTCCTTCCTTCCTTCCTTCCTTCCTTCCTTCCTTCCTTTTTCTTTTTTTTGGCCAGTTTTTGACCCAGAAAAATGTTTCTCAGGGATTTTTGGAAGTCTTTTGAGAAATGGGAAGCTAGGAATCTGGAACTCCTGTCTTCGAGCTTCTTTTGGGATAAAGGGGGCTAACTTTACTGAACCCCTTATTCCAAGTTGTAAGACTAATTTCTGCCATAAGATCCCCATTTTCTTTTAGATGAATTCACTTACTAGATAGTTAGGATAAAATCATTAAAAAAGGGAACAGCAGATAGTAAAGCAGGTAAGGCACTTGTCTTGTATGCAGTCTACCTGCCTTCAGCCTGGCACCCACATGGTTCTCCTGAGCACTGCCAGGAGTGATCCATGAACAAAAAAGCCAGGAGTAAGCCCTGAAAAACCTCAGATATGGCCCAGAGAAACAAAACAAAACAAAACAAAAAGATGCTCTTCAACCCTCCAGTCTTTATTACTTTAGAATATTATGCGGGGTCCGGGCGGTGGCGCTGGAGGTAAGGTGCCTGCCTTGCCTGCGCTAACCTAGGACCATCTGCGGTTCAATCCCCCGGTTCCCCATATGGTCCCCCATGCCTGCCAGGAGCGACTTCTGAGCGAATAGCCACCAGTAACCCCTGAGCGTCACAGGGTGTGGCACAAAAAACCAAAAAAAAAAAAAAAAAGAATATTATGCTTTTCTTTAAAGCAATGTTTTATATCTTTTTTAGGTTTATAAAGGGTGAGCTTCTTTCTATCTTTACAGCATCTTAGTGATGTCCCGGTGAAACAAACATCACAACTGATGTGTTTTCTTTTCCAGTGCCCTCTGTAGAGATTATTTCCAACTGAGTGATATTTTTTTGTTTTGTTTTGTTTAAAATTCTGTTTCACACTGATAAAGGAGTGTGTACTTTTTATGACTGAAACCCAGCTACAGACGTATTTGTAATCATGGTGCTTAAATAATGATATTATTTAAAAAAATAAAATTCTGTTTTCCAACAGCCTGAGGGGACCATTTGGTTTGTCCTTTCCCAGAGTCAGACACTGGCCTTCCAGGAGAGACCAGTAGTTGGAGAAATGGAAGCTGCCCCCTTCCCTCTCTGTAGCTGTGTGGGATCTGAGTTCTGTGTGGCAGATGGAATGCCAGCCCTTTCAAATCTTCCCAGGTGGACCAAGTAATGTTTGCTTTCAGAAGTTCTCGGTGAGGCTTTCATTTTAAATTCATAAAAGTTATCAGCCAACTTCCAACAATTGTTTAATAAAAAGCAATTAGCCAGCCAAAAATATAATGGCTTTTATGTCAAAATATGCTAGAGACAGCTGCTAAGCGGGCCACTGGCAGCCCCTGGGCCATATGCCGTGAGTCCCAGGCATATGCACAGCCGGGCACAACAGCACAGAGCATATTGGGAGTAATAAATCCAACCCCCCACCTCGCTCCCTTTCCCCCCACCCAATCTCCCCACTCCAGAGAAACTGACAGCAGGAAATTCTCTGGAGTAAATTGCTGCAGTCAAGATTCACAAAACTCATTTATTAGGCAAGGATCTAATCTGGCAAAAGATGCAGAAAGCCCTATTTCCCTTGCCTAGTTTGGATAAAATCCATGCAAACCTTATTGCATTGCATAAAAACGATTAAAAAAAAAAGAAAAACTCCTACAAATAACTAACTCAACAGCACTCATCAAGAAAATTGAACTGATTATTGACCTTAAAATAATCTTTGTGCTTGCTTCTTCCAGCCTAATACTTGCATGGAGCAAGTTCTGGAGTTTTTCATCCTTGTGAAGATTTTTTATTTTTCCCAATATTTTTTAATCCATTTATGCTTGTTGCTCCACCTTGCTCCTGAGAGGTTCCAATGATTGAGATCTTCTTGATGATGGGCCCGTGGAGTTTGAGCTACAATTAGAAAAACAAATTTAGGTATGTGCTTCTTTTCATCTTACGAGTTAGAAAAGGAAAACTCTCTTGATTTTTTTTTTTGGCTAGCAAGAAAGGCCACATTTTCATCAAAGACATGTTTATTTTGAGGACAAAGTACAGGAAAAATATCCTTTTGTTCATAGAGAGCTTTGCTATCCCAGAGGATGCCATGGTTTGCAAAACAGTCAGTGGCTGTTTTTAGACCATTCATATTGCCTATCTCCTTAAAGACAGATCCTGCAGGCTTCTCTGTATCCATGCTTTCTGGCCACTTCATAGTGCCAGCAAAAACTTATTCTGTAGCTAAGAAAATATTTTTGAGGATAATAGAAAAAAAAGTTTCCCTAAGACATTAAATAGTAGTCATATGGGCAGTAGCGTTCTAGAATTAACCCCTGGAAAATGGACAGCACATACCTAGGAATCTCCAGAGAGGCACCAACTTCAGTTTATTCTTCAGTCCACACCTTTCCTCTAAGAAATATTTCAGCAGATCTATAGTGAGTAGTATGTTATGTTTGGAGGGGTGCAGGAATGTCACCCAAGAATCCCTCCAGTTCTGGATACTTGGTAGGAGGAATCATAAAAACTAGGAAGGGTAGGGCTCCTAGATTAATATTTTTTTATTCTCATGAAATTTTCCTTACACATGGATGGATATGGAAGAGATTATGCTCAGTAAAATAAGTCAGAGGGAGAGGGGCGCAGAATAGTCTCACTTATCAGTGAGATTTAAGAAAAAAAGACATTATTGTAATAATATACAGAGACAATAATAAAGATGAAGGCTGAAAGGACTGGTCCATGTTCTGAAGCTTACCACAGAGTGTTGAGTGCAGTTAGAGGAATAACTACACTAACATCTACCATGACAATGGCAACGAGTGAAAGAAATTAAATGTCTGTCTCAAATACAGGCAGGGAGTTGGGGGAGGATGGAAAAGTGGGGGGCATTGGTGGTGGGAAGGTTGCACTGGTGAAGGGGAGTGTTCTTTTTATGACTGAACTATGTGAACTTTATGAACTTTATGAACAACTATAAACTTGTTTGTAATCATGGTGCTTAAATAAAGGTATTAATAAATATTTGTTATTGTGAGAGGATCAAGGGTCACAAGGAACAAGATGAAAGCAGGTGAGGTGAAGCCTGAACAAATCAGACATGAGCCTCTGCTAACAGAATCCCACAGGACTCTCTTAAACCTTTCAGAACCGTGTTGATATGATGTGTCCCAGGGATGCATGTCTGAGACTTAGTGTCTGTGGTCTTTCATTGAGGATTGGCCATGAAGGTGTCTCCCTGACAAAGTAAAAACTCCATCCTCTTGAGAAACTTTATGCTGCTAAACATGAGAACCTGGAAGAAATGGAAAAATTCTTGGACACATATAACCTTCCACACTTAAATAAGGAGGAGGTAGAATATCTAAACTCCTGCATCACCACTGAGGAAATTGAAAGTATAATCAAACATCTGCCCAAAAAGAAAAGCCCAGGCCCAGATGGATTTCCTAATGAATTCTTTCAAACCTTTCAAGAGGAGCTACTACCAATCCTAGCCAGGTTGTTCCATGAAATAGAAAAAACGGGAATACTCCCAAACAGCTTTTATGAAGCCAACATCACCTTGATACCAAAACCAGACAGAGATGCTGCCAAAAAAGAAAATTACAGACCAATATCCCTGATGAATGCCGATGCAAAGATCTTCAACAAAATTCTGGCAAATAGGATCCAATGCGTCATCAAGAATATCATATACCACGATCAAGTAGGTTTCATTCCAGGAATGCAGGGTTGGTTTAACATCCGTAAATCTATCAACATCATACACAACATCAACAAGAAGAAAAATAAAAATCACATGATCATATCAATAGATGCAGAGAAAGCATTTGATAAGGTCCAACACCCATTCTTAATCAAAACTCTCAGCAAGATGGGAATGGAAGGAACCTT
>PVKC010026912.1:0-15560 GCA_004027635.1 Crocidura indochinensis
AAACCGGGGGATCGAACCGTGGTCCATCCTAGGCAAGTGCAGGCAAGGCAGGCACCTTATCTTCAGCGCCACCGCCCGGCCCCCCACCACCTACTGCTTTTAAATGTTTGCACTTGCCATTTCACCTTTATGAAACACCTGCTTTATATTTGCCAAAAGACAAAAATGTAAGACAAATTTGTTAAAAGACATTAAGACGATAGTTCTTGTTTTGTTTTGTTTTCAATGACAAACAGCAAGCTGAAGTAGCTTTTAGCACTCAGCATTTGTTTTTTTAGTAGTCATTCTATAAGCAGAATAAACTTTCTATAGTACAGTGCTTCTCAATTATTTTCTGTCATGCTCCCTAGGAAGAATACATTTTCCGTGCCACCCCCCGCGTGACTGTAAATAGTATCTTTATTAGAAAAACTTTAACCTGCAAAATAAAAATAGATAAAAATAATTTGAGCTATTTTTTAATCAGAGGTGATGTCTACAATGAGCATGTTTTGCAATGTATAGCTTTTCGAAGCGGGGTTGTAAGCAGGACACAACAACTTTCAGCTCCAGAGACATACAGAGACATAAACACGGGGCTTAGCTTGTAATGGCAGTGTTTGCCATGGTCAAATGAGCACCCCTTTATGGAGTTCCGTGTCTCCCCCCACCCCCCGGCGGACGCACCCCACTATTTGAGATCCACTGCTATAGTATCATATAATGATATGTATTACACAATTCCTGATTTTTATCATAAGTTGGTGTAATTGCTTATTCAGTTTTTCTTCAGCAAAGAAATAGTTCATAAGAGCAGTTGATTTGGGGGAAGGAATGGAGGTCTAAAATTCATTACAAGTCTGAAGGCTTGTGAATTTGTGAGTGGGAGGTAGCAGTGGGGTAATATGATGGTGGCAATCTCAGTTTGGGGGTTAAGGCTTGATAATTGGAGGAGCTATTGCTCAGTGACCAGGAACACTGGTGCCTCAGGCAAATGACTATGATGTCTGAGCCCTAGAAGAGAGACAATTTATCCTTCAAAGTTTTGTTCTCTTCAGTCTCTCAACAGATTGGATGATGCCTGCTCATATTGGCGAGGGCAGATCTTAGTCTACTGATTCAAATGTTAATTTCCTTTGGAAATGCCTTCATAGATAGACAGAAGTAATATTTTGCCATATGGGCACCCATTAGCCCAGTCAGGTTGACATATAAAATATGTTTCTTATAGAAATATATGCATATTCAGTGTTTGCAATATTACTAATTGAAGCTTAAGAAATGCTCTTATGAAGAGACCAATGAGGAAGAAAGCTAGAACTGCTTTTAGCTTCATACGACTCTCAATTACACTTAAAAAGGTTTCTTTGGGAGAACTATCGCCTATATCAATCACGTGGAGGATTTGGAGTCAATACAGAAATTTATTAAAATCTTCTATGGCATGTTGACTTCACTTGGTTTTCCAATACGTGCCTAAACGAGTTATCATGAGATTTTGTTTTGTTTTGGGTCACACCCGGCAGCGCTCAGGGGTTACTCCTGGCTCTATGCTCAGAAATTGCTCCTTGTGCAGGCTCAGGGGAACATATGGGATGCGGTTATTTGAACCACCGACCTTCTGCATGCAAGGCTAACACCTTACCTCCATGCTATCTCGCCGGCCCCATAGTTGTTTTTTTATTTTTTCACTGTTACAAAGATGTTTATGATTGAATTTTGGTCATATGTTGTATAATACCCTTCACCAGTGAACATTTTTAGTCACCAATGTCCCTATTTTCCCTTCTGACCACCACCTAGTCCTCTCCACTGCCTGACACTATGGCAGATAGTTTTTTTCTTTCTCTATCTTCCATTTTTCCTTTTATACACTGTAAAAATAATATCATAGAGGTCCTTCTCTGCCCTAACTTCACTCCCTCACTCTTTGTTACAAGCTTTCTACCATGGACTATTCTTCTGGTTCTCCTTTCTATTGTCTCTGGATATTATTACCATATTATCTTTTCTTTTTATATCCTGCAAATGTGTGATTATTCTATGTCTATCCTTCTCCTTCTGACTCATTTTGGTCAGTATAATACACTTCATATCCACCCCACATATTAGCAAATTTTCTGACTTTATTTTTCTTAACAACAGCATAGTTTTCCACTGTATAGATATACCACAGTATCTTTAGCCACTCATCTGTTCTAGGGCACTAGGGTTATTTCCAGATTCTAGCTATTGTGAAAAGTGAATGAATATAGGAATGAAGAGGGCTTTTCTGCATTGTGAATAGCAATGAATATCAATGAGCATAGGAATGCAGAGGGCTTTTCTGAATTTTTGTTTTGGGCTCCTTGGGTATATTCCTAGAAGTGCTATTGTTGGGTCATATGGAAACTTAATTTCTAGGTTGAATACTCATATTAGTTTCCAAAAAAGATGTACCAGTAGACTTTTCTACCAGCAGCAAATAATAAATAGTTCCTTTCTTCTTGCAGCAGTGCCAGAACTGGTTGCTCTTGTTCTTTGTGATGTGTTCCAATCTCTATAGTATGAGATGATACCTCATTGTTGTTTTGATTTGTATCTCCTGATAATTAGTGATGTGGAGCATTTTTTCATGTGCCTTTTGGCCATCTAAAATTTTTTGGAGAAAATTTCTATTCAATTCCTATAAGGATATCTATGACATTTTTTTAAATAAATAGATCAAACACTCCAGAAATTCATATGGATAAATAAATATGCACTAATAGCTAAATCAATCTTTGGGAAAAAGAAGATAAGAGACAATATTTTCCCCAACTTCAAACTGTATTATACAGTAATAGTCATTAAAAAAGCATGTTATTGGAATAAAGATAAATTGTCAGGTCAATTGAATGTAGTTGAATATTCTGAGATTTGATAGCATAAGATATATAGAGAAAGTGGTAGGCAGAATATTCCATATTCTGAGACTGATCTTCAGATAAGATTCATTAATTTTTTTAAAATTTTTATTTTGACCAAAGTGGATTAGAAATCTTTCACAGTAATGTTTTAGGTACATAGTGATATTGAATCAAGGGCATTCCCACCACCAATTGTTGTCCTTCCTATACCCCTGTTCCCAGCATGCATCCTGTATCCCCTTCCTTTAACCTCCAGGCTGCTAGTACAAGTGGTCCCCTCTGTGTCTAGCTTGTTGTAGATTGGGCATCGATTCTGCTGTCATTGACTTTGAATTTGGTGTTTAAGTTTGATCATTTTTTATTTCTACTTAGTGTTCATACAATTGTTTGGTTTTTTAATAAAGAGCAATATATATGAAGTGGAACAAGGAAAGGCTCTTCAACAAGTGTTGTTGGGAATTTGGTCAGCTAAATGCAAAAAACGTGAACTCAGACCCGTTTTTCATGCTGTTCACAAAATCCAAATCAAAACCAAAATGTATGGGACTGGAGCGGTGACACTAGAAGTAAGGCGCTGCCTTGCAAGCGTTAGCCTAGGACTAACTGCATTTGGATCTCCCGGTGTCCCATATGGTTCCACCACCCCCCCACCCCCCAAGCCAGAAGCGATTTCTGAGTACATGGCCAGGAGTTACCCCTGAGCGTTAACGGGTCTGGCCCCAAAACAAAAAACAAAAATCAAAATGTATTATATACTTTGATATCAAATCTGAATAAGATTTGATAGTATAAGATATATAGAGAAAGTGGTAGGCAGAATATTCCATAATATTGAAGCTAATTGCATCTTCAAGTTGAAACACAATTGGCAAACCAAATGGAAACAAAGATAAATAAACATTAAATTGAGATGCTTCTGTATATGAGAGGAAATGGTGACTAGGATATACAAAGAATGCCCACAGAATGGGAGAAACTATTCCCCAATACCCATGTGGTAATGGGTTTAGTTCTAAGATATATAAGGCACTGGCAAAGCTTAGCTAGAGGTCATTTTTTTAATTTAAATTTTTAAAATTTATTTTATTTTTTATTTTTAATAATTTTTATTTAAGCTCCTTAGTTACAGAATTGTTCACAGTTGAGTTTCAGTCATAGAATATACTCCTTCTTTCACCCAGGCAACATTTCTGACACCAATATCCACCGTTTTCCTTTCCCACCCAACCCCTTGCCTGTCTCTGGGGAAGGCATTTTGCTTCTCCCTTCTCTTTCTTTTTTGACACAGTGGTTTGTACTATTGTTGATGAAAGGGTACCAGGCATATCAATATAACCCCTTTCATCACCCAATTTCTTTTTGTTTTTGTTTTGTTTTTGCTTTTGGGTCACACCCAGCAGCGCTCAGGGGTTACTCCTGGCTCTACGCTCAGAAATCGCCCCTGGCAGGCACGGGAGACCAGATGGGATGCCGGGATTCAAACTACTGTCCTTCTGCATGGAAGGCAAATACCTTACCTCCATGCTATCTCGCCGGCCCCTCAGCACCCAGTTCTTTATCTTTGTTTCTGCTTGCTTAGCCAATGTCTTTAATTCCTTAAAGCTACCTTAGGTTTCAATGTAACATAGAGTTCTGTCTATTTTTTTCTCTCTCTGTAACTTTGGTTTCAACTCTGATATCAAGTTTTTTTTTGTTTTGTTTTGTTTTTTGTTTTGGTTTTTGGGCCACACCCAGTGACGCACAGGGGTTACTCCTGGCTATGCGCTCAGAAGTCGCTCCTGGCTTGGGGGACCATATGGGAAACCGGGGGATCAAACCGCGGTCCGTCCTAGGTTAGCACAGGTAAGGTAGGCACCTTACCTCCAGCGCCACCGCCCGGCACCCTGATATCAAGTTCTTTAATCTATTTTGATTTGACTTTTGTGCAGAGTATTAGAAACAGGCTTGCATTTTATTTTTTGGCATGCTTTGTTGACCATTTTTCCCAGTACCACTTGTAAAGAAAGCTTTCCTTGGACCATTTCGTATTTTTGATTTCTTATTAAAAATTACTTGCTCAGAGGCCGGAGAGTTGGTGCAGTCGGTAAAGTATTTGCCTTGCTCGCACTAACCTAGGATGAACAATTGTTCGATCCCCCTGGCCCGAGGCATCCCATATGGTTCCCCCCAAGCCAGGAGCGATTTCTGTGCTCACAGTCTGGAGTAAACCCTGAGCATCACCGTGTGTAGCCCAAAATCCAAAAGAAAAAAAAATTACTTGCTCATATAACTGAGGATATGTCCATGAATTACAGTTTTATTTCATTGGTATGATAAACTATCTTTATTTCAGAACAAAAACACTATTTTAATATCTACAAATTTATAGTACAGTTTGAAGTTGGAGAAAAAAAATTTCCTATTTTATTTATTTCCCTAATACATTTTAGTACTTGGGGAGATTATTCCATATATAAAATTTAGGAGTGTTTCATTTATTTCTTTCCTATTTCTTTTTGTTTGTTTGTTTGTTTGTTTTGTTTTTGGGTCACACCTGGCAGTGTTCAGGTTTACTTTTAGGTCTGCACTCAGAAATTACTCCTGGCAGGTTTGGGGGACAATATGGGATCCCAGGAATCGAACCCAGGTTGGCCTCATGGAACGCAAATGCCTTACCCCTGTGCTATCTTTCCGGCCCCTAATTTATGAAAAATAAGAAATGTCATTGGTGTTCTTATATCCAAGATATAGAAAGCACTGGTAAAACTATAAAAAAAATCAACCACATCAAATAATGAGGAGAAAGACTTAAACAGAAACTTCAAGGCATATGAGAGAACAATTTGAATCATCAGGTACATTCAAATCAAAATAACAATGAGGGACTACCTCACAATAAAGAGATTAGCATTCATCAAGAAGAACAAAAAGAGCCACTCTTGATGTGGATACAGGAAAAAAGGGATGATCTTTTTCTACCCATGGAAATGTCAACTGGTCCAGTATTTTTTGGAAGCATTATAGACACTCCTCAACAAAGCAGAAATTTAGCTTCATGTGAACCAGCAATTTTACTTTTTGGAATATATATTAAGAATTGCAAAATGCGGGGCTGGGCAGTGGCGCTGGAGGTAAGGTGCCTGCCTTGCCTGAGCTAGGCTAGAATGTACCGCGGTTCGATCCCCCGGTTTCCCATATGGTCCCCCAAGTCAGGAGCAACTTCTGAGCGGATAGCCAGGAGTAACCCCTGAGCGTCACTGGGTGTGGCCCAAACACCAAAAAAAAAAAAAAAAAAAAGAATTGCGAAATGCAATGCAGAATTCAATACAATAGAATCCAATTCAATTCAATTCAATACTATACAATACATTACAATACAATACCATACAACACAACACAATACATTCCTGTTTTCATTGTAGCATTATTTACAATAGCCAAAATCTGGAAACAAACAACTCAAGTGATCAAGAACAGTGATCTGGTAAAGAAACTATGGCACATATACACAACGGAATACTATTAGGCCATAAGCAAAGATGAAATTATGCAAATGAATGCTATGTGGATAGATCTGGGGAATATTAGGCTGACTGAAGTTAGTTAGAGGGAGTGTGACTGACATGGAATGAACTCTTTTATATGTGGGATATAAAGAAATTCAGTAGAAGAAGAAAATAACCAAAGACAATAGAAATAAATAACATGAGAACTGGTCTTAAGATGCAGAGGGGAATAAAATTTAACCATGTTGAAGGAAAGTGACTATTCTGATGGAGGAAGGGGTGCTGTAAAGTGGTAAAGTGTTATGCATAATTCATATCTAACAGTACTGTAAACTACAGTGCCTACAAAAATTGCAGCAGCTGGGGTATTGGGAGGGGAATTGGGGACATCGGTAGAGAGAAATAGACTCTGGTGAAAAGATTGGTGTTGGAACATTGCATGCCTAAAACTCAATTATGAAATTATTTTTAAATTATAGTGACTCAATAAAATGGACATAATAAAGTATACCACTGAAATGATAATATGTATAGACTTTAGAAGGGAGAAACAGCATCATTTAAAGTTTGTTGTTTTGATAATAGAAAATATACATGTTTTTATGGACCCGTTTCTATATAAAATACCTAATAATGTTCAATATTTAGTGAACTAAAAGTTTTCCAAAAACATGTAACACCTAGGGGCCCGGGAGATAGCATGGAGGTAAGGCGTTTGCCTTTCATGCAAAAGGTCATCGGTTCGAATCCCGGTGCCCATATGGTCCCCCGTGCCTGCCAGGAGCAATTTCTGAGCATGGAGCCAGGAGTAACCCCTGAGCACTGCCGGGTGTGACCCAAAAACAACACACACACACACAAAAAACACGTAACACCTTTAAAATTTATTTAATTTTGGCCAATAACTATTTAATTATTTTGACCATTTACTATCTAATTAGGAGAACATTTTTCACACAGCGCATGTTGGAAAGAGTTTTCATAAACTGTACTAAAAATTACTGTGGAATTTTATTTGTAAAAATCAGGCTCTTCCAGAATAGATTGTTGTTTCAAAAGTTGACCTATGAAGTGTAAGACAAGTGTAAATGTAAGACATTTACAATAGAAACTTCACTAGTTTATGTCAACTTTTAAATTCTTGATAATAATGAAACTAATAAGAGACAAAGGAGACCATGAAGCTCTCAGGAAATAAGAATGAGCACTAGGATAATAAATTACTTCCCTAGATTATACCACTGGATTTAAAGGAATTTCTCAGGAAAAAGTCTAGTATTTTTCAGATCAGTTACCTGGGTTTCCAGATCGAGGTTTAGGATCTTAGTTGCAGATGAAATCCTCCACTTTTCTCCCATTAGAAATCCTGGAACCTCTTGCAAACCAATATATTTTGTGAGCATGGTGCAGTGGATATAAAATATAGAAAATAAATGACAATGAGAAGGGTTTCAGTTTAATGTTGCCTCTGCTTGATAAACTGAATGACTTATTTAAACTGCATGATTATTTGGAGAAACTTTGATAGTGTCTGAAACTGTGAATGTGTGGGATGATGTAGTTTTTTGTTCGGAGCCATTCTTTTAGAGCCAGTGGATTTTACGTGTGGAAATTAGGAAAAAGGTGATGATATTGGTATACTTCATACTCAAACTGATGAGGGTGAGAGTTATGAGAAAAGAAATTTTGATAAACATGGGAAGAATTCTTTTTTTAACAGAGTCAGAAAATTTGGTATTTAAGGTTTAGTTTAACCAGATTATATTATATTATAATCCAGATTAATCAAGGGTTGAGAATACTAGTTAATAGTAAATATACATGATAAATATGATAACTACCTTCTATCTTAAAAGTCACATTATTATTATTATTATTAAAAGTCACAAATATTCCAAAAGTATTTGAAGTGTATTTTATTTACATTAAATTTAATCCTCACAATATTTTTTTATTATTTCTATTTACTAATTCTGAACCTCAAATTTTGCATGACAGAGCATGATTTCAAACCAAAGTTAGACCATTTTGAATTCTGGGTTCATTCCAGTATAACTAAATGCTCAAAAACAAAAAAGCATAGATTATTAACCAGTGCTGACATATGTTGTCTATTGTTCACAGAAATTCCCACAGATTACAGCATTCATTTCTTATGAGGAAAATTCCCACAGATTACAGCATTCATTTCTTTTCTTTTTTTTCTTCTTTTTTTTTTTTTTTTTTTGGTTTTTGGGCCACACCCGGTGACACTCAGGGGTTACTCCTGGCTATTTGCTCAGAAGTCGCTCCTGGCAGGGGGACCATATGGGGATCGGGGGATCGAACCGCGGTCCATCCTAGGTTAGCACAAGGCAAGGCAGGCACCTTACCTCTAGCGCCACCGCCCAGCCCCCAACATTAATTTATTATGAGGAAATATTGTATTATGGGTACTCAACTTTTTGGGGAACCATCATTTTTGGGCATCTAGTCATGGATTTGCTCCAGGGATTCTTTTATGCTGAATCTTAAATCATCTTTAGCAAATATATGTGCACTTCTCCCTCTATTTTTTAGGTATTATGATTTATAATACAATTAATGATCATTTCAAGCATACATTTTATTAATGCTATGTCTACATCCAGAGTATTACTTTCCTCCATCATGTCCCAATGGCCTCTTCCATACCACCTCAACCTCTATCTGAGTAATCTCAGTTTTGTTGCTTTTGATCATTTGTTGCCCTCCTTACTATTTTTAAATCCCACATATGTGAGAGATTATTATTTTGTCCTTTTTTGGTCCATAACCGGCATCACTCCTGGTTCTGCACTTCGAATTTACTCCTGGCAGGCTTGGGGAACCATATGGGATGCTGGGAATTGAACCTATGTTTGGCCATGTGGAAGGAAAATAGCTTACCTACTGGGCTCTGGCCCCAGTGAGGGATTATTCTTTATTTGTACCTCTCCTTCTGACTGAAACCAAACTACAAACATGTTTGTAATCATGGTGCTTAAATAAAAATATTATTTAAAAATTCATACCTTGCACATAGTTTTCGGTAACTTTTTTGGATAATACTATAATTGATAAATATTAATCTAATAAAATGAAATCACATATGACAACTATGAAGTCTCTGGCACTGGGATTTTCATGTCTGTTTTGATATATTGTTTTGTGAAAAAGGAAGGTAGATAAAAGCAATCAGTGACTCTTAAAAATTATCCTAAATATTCATAAATTTCTGGTTAGATATTGATAACTTGGAGTACACAGAAAGGACTTCTCAAAAGAATTCAGGAGAGTTTCATTGTGTTTGTCATAATAGCAAAATCATTTGTTTACCAAAGTCAGTGCAATGAATAACAATGAACAATGTAAACAAAATTGTTGAGATTTTAATAATCATTTAGCCAGGGGTCTCAAACTTGCAACCCGTGGGCCATTTGCGGCCCTCCGTACATTTTGTGGCCCTGCCCTAGAGGAATCTTTTTTTCTTTTGTATTGCTTTAGTTGTTTGGGTCACACCCCCCAATGTTCAAGACTTCCTACTGACTTTGCACTCAAGGATCACCCCGACTTTGCCTCCAGCAGCCCCCAGGTAAATTGTTTGAGACCCCTGATGTAGACTTTTTTATTATTTAGGAAATTGTATTAATTTCTTCTGATGAAATTTCTATAGCTATGTTCCTTTGTAATCAATATAATTTACAAGAGCTTTTCTTCTTCCCTTCCTTTTTTATCTTTTTGTTTGTTTGTTTTTGGGCCACACACAGTGGTGCTCAGGGGTTACTCCTGGCTCTGTGCTTAGAAATTGCTCCTGGTTCGGGGGACCATTTGGGATGCTGGGGATTGAACCTGAGTCCATCCTAAATCAGCCAAGTGCAAGACACATGCCCTACCACTATGCTACCACTATCTTATCACTATCTGCCCTCTATCTCCTTTCTCAGATTAGAGAAAGAAGATTCAAAGAACATGTCATTTTATATTACTATATTTGAGGCAGGGGGTTTGGGCCACAACTGATATCTGAGGGCTTCTTGCTCAGTATTAATTATAGCAGTACTTAGGAAAACATAGTGATTTCAGGGATAAAACCAGGGTTGACTCCTTGTAGAGCCATGACCTTAACCTTTGTACTAGCTCTCTGGTTCTTTTCAATTTTCCTATCCAATGCTATACTCACTGTACAGTGACTATGACCCTATAATATAATTTTTCATTCCTTGGTAAGGAAATTTGATTGCCTAAAATACAAATCAGGGTAAATTATTCCTTCTATATATTAGTAAATAATGATTATTCTTGCCATGACAAATATATGTCTCAAAAAAAAAAATCTACCTTTCAAATAAGTTTTTGCCTACATGACATGAAGAAACCTACTACTTTCTTGTTTAAATTTGTTTAAATATTCAGAAGTATTTCACCTGAACACTAGTGAAAAAATACAGTAGGAAGTTAGAAGCAGAAAAACTTGATATCTTTTTTCTTTTTACTCCTCAGACTTTTTAACATTTTTCTTCACACAGCTCTACACATTCTCACTTTCTCTCATATGGTCCCTCCAGAATACTTAACACTTACAGAACACTTGCAAGACTGAAACTTTCCCTATTTAAATCTTATATTAAAAATAAATCACAGGTAAGAATCAGAGTTCTCATTAATTTTAATGAGCATTTAAATGTATCAGAGTTTCAGAAAGTTTTTTTTTTCTCGTTAAAATATTGTTAAATGTCAGCCTTAGTATTTTCTGTTCTTGGCTTCTCAAGAATTAGATAAGTGAGCCATTTTCTTTTTTACTCCTTCATTTAAAAAAAATAGAATGAACAACTTACCAATTAAAAAGGAAATTAAAAATTGAAAATAGTCTCTGAGTAGACAGTTAAAAAGAAATCTACAAAAAAATAAGAACAATTAAAAGATATTTTGGCAATTTATTGTTTTTGCTTGTTTGCTTGTTTTTGGGTCACCTCCAGTAGCACTCAGGGGTTACTCCTGGCTCTATGCTTTAAATCGCTCCTGGTAGGCTCGGGGACCATATGGGATACTGGGATTTGAACTACTGTCCTGCATGTAAGGCAGACACTCTACCTCCTTGCTATCTCTCTGGCCCTTTCATCTATTTATTTATTTATTTATATTTATTTATTTATCTTTTTGGGCTAAACTCTGTGATGCTCAGTGGTTACCCCTGGCTCTGAGGGACCATATGGGATGCTGGGTGATTGAATTAAGGTCTGTCCTAGATTGGCCCCATGCTAGGCAAAAGCCCTACCCCTGTACTATGGCTTTGGTACCTCTTTTGGCAAGTTTTGCACCAAATTTTTGCACATATGTGCATATGTGTATATATGATATATTACACATTGCTCATGTTATATGCATATATCCTACTGTCTCTACTAATTATTCATTAAACACTGATGATTTATAATTTATGTATATTATTTTGCTAGATAAGGAGTTATAATGGAAAAAATCAAAATAAGAGAATTAAAAACACTATGATGAGAAATACTGACACATGTTTTCTGTTGATTTAGTATTCATTATATATTGAGTTCTTGAATAACAGAATTTGTTTTTTTATATTATATAGCTCAAGTCAGTTCCCTTATATATAATTTTTAAATTTAATATACTTATATGACATAAACTTGTATACATAAAATATATACTCTGGCTCTTCAACATATTTTTCTGTCATAATAATTTACTTATTTAATCACCATTGCTACAAACATGTTCATAGGAGTTGAGATTCAGTCATGAAAGCACACCCTCTTTCACCAGTGTAACTTTTCCACCACCATTGTTCCTTAATTTCATACCCCCACCCTTGCCTGTCTTCAAGACAGGCCTTGTAATTCTTTCTCTATTTTTGTCATGGTAGCTCTTAGTGTAGTTACTTCTTTCTGTGATAATAAGCTTCATATTATGGGCTGGTTTTTCCGGCCCTGATCTATTGTCTCTGGGTATTATTATAATATTGTCTTTTATTTTTCTTAAATTTCACTAGTCAGTGAGACTATTATATGTCTACCTCTCTTTCTCTCACTTATTTCACTTAGCATAATAGTCTCCATATTTGTCCATGTAAAGGCAAATTTTGTGACTTCATTTTTTTTCGAACAGCTGCATAGTTTTCCATCTTGTAGGTATACCAAAATTCCTTTAGCCACTCATCTGTTGATGGGCACCTGAGTTGTTTCCAGATTTTGGCTTGTGTAAATAGTGCTTCTATAAATATAGGACTGCAGAGGGCATTATTGTATTGTGTTTTTTGCGGTCCTTAGAGTATATCCCTAGAAGTGTTATTGCTGGCTGATATGGGAACTCAATGTCCAGTTTTGTGTTATATTATATTTTTTTAATTAAATATTTTCTTAGTATCCATTGACCTTGGTAAAATTTAGACTTTAGAAAATTTATTATTTGATTTGGACGTGATATATTTTTAAAACTTTTATCTTTATTATCTATAAATAAAACTTAATCAGGTTAATTAGAATTGGTAAAACCTATGTTAATCTTAAAATTCAACCAATAGTCCTATATTTTTAAATGTCAGTGAGCATTGATGTGAACTCTTCCTTTATTACCATACACTATAATGAAAGGGAGCAGAGAGGTTACTACTGTGAATATTTAAGTACAGTTTTAATATCATGATCTCATAAATGGATTTTGTAGCAGCCAATTTTTGCATTTTGATTTTGTAAAAATAAGATGGTCTTCCACTTGGAAGGGAATTTAGGAATCTGTGAAAATGTCCTTTTCTTTTAAAATATATTCCATTTAAATACACTGATTCATAATGCACAGTTATGAAAGCATAAAGGATAAGAATAAACTAAAAGATTAATAGAGAATAAAATATAAAAATTGATTATGCTATTATCTTTTGCAATTAGATATATTTGACCTATTTCTTACCTAATCTATTCTATTTAATTGTTTGTTTTTGGAATACACTTGAAAGTGCTCAAAGGTTCACATGGTATGATAGGAATCAAACCTGCTTTGTTTGTGTGCAAATGCCCTACCCACTGTATCATCTCTCTGTTTGCAGATTCTATCCTATGATAAGTATTTAACATATTACCTAGAGAAGAGAAATTAAAAATTGATCAGTATTTCCAAATAGTTTGACTTTTTCTTATACTGATAAAATAAATTGTACAAAGATATGGTTTTTGAAAATGGTAGATGTTTTCTTTAGCTGATATTATTTGGTGTATAAACTATAATTTGCTTTCTTTGTATAATCAATATACTAGATACATAGCTTTCTAGAAAAATTATACAAAGGAAACATTTTTGTAATGCTTTCTGTATAAAATGCCATAGAAACATGAACTTTAAGAATATGCATATGTATTTTAATAGCAACTATTCTCACAAAGGTTATAAGCTAGGTAAGTATATTGCCTTTTATAATATATAGGCATTAACTTAATCGAATATTTTATTTATTTATTTTTTTTTTTGGTTTTTGGGCCACACCCGGTGACACTCAGGGGTTACTCCTGGCTATTCGCCCAAAAGTCGCTTCTGGCAGGCACGGGGGACCATATGGGGAACCGGGGGATCGAACCGTGGTCCGTCCTAGGTTAGCGCAGGCAAGGCAGGCACCTTACCTCCAGCGCCACCGCCCGGCCCCCTGAATATTTTATTTTTAATACTTCACAGTATCATTCCTCCAGGTAGAGATTTGTGTTACACTGTTTTCTCCACAGGTTCTTCATATATTTGTGTGCTTAAATTTTCATATGCATGGATTAAATTTTCTTCATGGCATGTCAGATATTACAAAGATAAAATGTATTTATTATTTTTTATTTTAAAACAAAAAATATTTTTATAATTTGTCTCTGGTCCCAGTTGAGTATGATGTTTAAACTCTAGAAATCATAGTCTTCTTCACAGTCTCTGATTTTCAATGTAAGAAGGAGGTAAAATCCAGTTTCTCATACTGCTTTTGTACTTTCCTGGCTGCCTGCAATGAATTCCTATGATGCAGGATGGAGTGAATCTCATAGTTGTGGTCAGTTACACCTTGATATGGTGTCATTATCAGATGAATAGGGCACATGGCCAAACACATTCCTATACACGGCCCCAAATTCCTAGTTATTAGTGACAATAAAAAACAAAACAAAACATGAGTGTTATGTAACCTGCTTTTATGGATCTGGAAAACTTTCCTTCCAGAATCTAATATCCTCACACATATTTTAGATTTCATATCACTTGTGGATTTTTTTATGAGTAACTTAATATTTTGATTTTAAAAAGGAAATAATGTATTTGATCTTCAATATTCATATGAATATCCATCCATATTCTTGATATAGAACCTATAAAATATGTGAAAAAAATTTATAAACTGATCAGAGTTATAAAGGTATCATCTCTTAATGTTTATTAAGTGAATTTTAGAAAGTGCCCAAAAATGAGATCTGTTTTCTTATCCGATGAGCTTCATTCATGAGCAGAGAGTTTGAAATTTTAGATCTATTTTCCAGCATTTAAACAAGGAGGATAACAGGGATCCAATTCAATAGCTACTGTTAAAATAATTTAATAATTTATATTTTTGTAATGGAAACTATCCATTTACCCCATAATGATGAGATTTTCAGAGATCTTCTGGATTGGTGGACTCATGGAGATGTGGAAAGAGTAGCCTCTTCAAATACATAAAATATATAGAAACCACTCCATCCCTTTCTCAATACTCTTCTCATCTATTTTCCCATTTTGACTTTTATCTCTTTATGATACATCATAACAAAAAAGCAAAGGAGCTTTTTAAATTGTATTGATCTGCTTTAGAAAACTGATCAAATTTATGGAAAGAGTTTTGTGAATTTCTGATTAACTGATAGAAATACACCTGTACTTCTGACAGAACTAACACCCTGAGGTCAAATTTGGTGTATAAAATGTGGGGTATTCTTATGAGACTGAACCCTTGATTTATAAAATTTGATATTATCTCTGGGTAGCATCTCAGAATTGGAAGACATGCAGCTGTTGTCCAATAGAATTGCATGGTAACATATAGAGAGTCTATAATTCCCCTATACTGATCATTCAAAACCCTTTAGGTATTATAAAATGTCTAACAAGACTTCTTTTTCTTCTTCTTCTTCTTCTTCTTCTTCTTCTTCTTCTTCTTCTTCTTCTTCTTCTTCTTCTTCTT
>PVKC010026913.1:0-15747 GCA_004027635.1 Crocidura indochinensis
CCTTCTTACTGAGGGTGGGTCCCAGGGCATTTGCAGTCTTAGATGTTTGTTGGCCAGGTCAGCAGAGAAGAAACAGAAAGGCACTTTCTGTATGTTCTATACATATATTTATATATGTATATATGCATTATATAGGCTATGTATTTTATATATTCAACATAGAAGAATTAAACATGGAGTATAGACCCTGATGAATAAGAATAACTTTGCTATTCTTATTGACAGAGATGTGGCTATCTCTATAGGTTTCCAAGTGATGAGCAGTTTTACACTGGAATTCTGCATTAACTGCATTGGGTTTGGGCAGTGAGATTCGACTCAGCTTTTTGGGCTGCTACTTCCATGTCTAATATTGAGCCATGATACTCCTCTGCATCTTTATCCAGGGAAAATTATACCAAATAGACCTAGCTTTTATCTATTTTCAGTTTTGTATGAATTATGAACAATTGTATTTCAAAGGGTAGCCAGGAATTCCAGGATATAAAAATTGAAAACGTTTTTAGTCTTTTCAGATCTTGAAAGTAGATGATTAAGTATTGTCAATTCTACATTGACTTCAACTTTCTTAGCTATTGAACCTCTGGCTCCAATTCACACTTTCATTCTCCCTTTAATACTACATAATATAATTTTTGTAGTGCTTTAATTTCAGAAGTACTTATTATATGTTGGTTTTGTTATTTTAGCAGAATTATGATCTTCAGTATTTTCCTTCCTAAAAGCTGCTTTTAGCATAATGGTTACAAAGCATCCTATAGCCAACAAAGAGATTATTAGAACATTAATTATATCTTTCTTTTCTGCTTAGAGCTGTCTTCTGCAAAGAGCCAAAGCTGTGAAATCCCATTTTAATAAGACTTAGGTAGATCAGAACTCTTTCTATAATATGATAATGCCACATAGCAAACTACTTGAAAACTCAATCATTTTACATTTATTCCTATTCATCTGTTCATGTCTTAGTTAGGGAAAGCTTATTTAAGCTCAGCTAACCAAGTTCAAGGTCTGTTCAATTTTCTGTTTATATCACTCATTCTCCTTGGATCAGGAGGATGACTAGGACAGTGCTCTTCCTTTGAAATGACAGAAGGGCAAAAAGGTGAATAAAAACAGATCCTGGGGGCCCAGGAGATAGCATGGAGGTAAGGCGTTTGCCTTTCATGCAAAAGGTCATCGGTTCCAATCCCGGTGCCCCATATGGTCCCCCGTGCCTGCCAGGAGCAATTTCTGAGCATGGAGCGAGGAGTAACCCCTGAGCACTGCCGGGTGTGACCCCCCAAAACAAACAAACAAACAAACAAAAAAACAGATCCTGTCTCCCAATTACTATAACTGCCTTTGCTGCCTCCATCTCAGTTATATTAGTTAAACAAGTTGAACTGCCATTGAGGACTCATGAAGTCATGCAAAGGTATAGAAAGGGGTAATGATCATGATGAAATCAACAATATCTTAAATACAAATCAGATTTGTCTTTAAGCATCTAGGGTCTTTGAGAAAAATTGAATCATGACTTCTTACTGATTATATTTCTTCGTGGCTTTAAACTAATGATTTTACCATCAGTATCAGCCATGGTCTTAGTTGATCTCTATGCAAGAATGAGCAAAAATGTTCAGGAATCCTTGCCAACATTGATCTCATAGTCCAGTTAGAGACAATCAATAAATAATGTGTTTTTGTGTGCATGCATTGAGTTTTTAATGTATTAGAGTGCAAAATACATGAATAAAAATCAAGTAGGTTATGCAAAATATTTCACTTCTTTACTCCAGATATTACCTCTGTTGATAGTTTGGTGTTTGTGGTTAAGGAATCATGGGTCCTGACCACCTATGTTTGAATCCCTGGCCTTCAGGTATTTACTTGCTTTCAAGCAGTTTACTTGCTTTGTTCCTCTTTTATGTGCCTATTATTTTCCCATTGCAACATCATAAATGTTTAAGCATTATACATTTATATATTTATATATATATTTATCAATATGCATTTATTACCTCATAGCACATGTGATTCAAGTGTTCAAAATCAGTTTAGTTGGTTACCTGATCAGAACCTCACATTGGCTGGAGAGTTCCATTCTCAAGTTAGGGTCTACTTTCAGTTTCCTGTGATGATTGACAGAATGCTCTTCTTGGTGGCTGTAGGGAAGAAATTCTCATTTTCTTCTTATTCTCTTGACAGTCATGCTTCTTCTTCAGAGTCAGTGGAAGTATCTTTCCTATCAATTCTCTCTACAGTCTACATTAAGTCTACTAGGTCTTACACAGCTCAATGTCATTGTGGGAACTCTTATTTCCATCACCATTGCCTTCTACTATTGACTTGAAGCAAGTCACTGGTTCATTCTTTATTCTGTGTGGGGTCCAGACAAGGTCATGAAGGATTGAAGTATTCTATTGTATTTGTAATATTCTGCTTGTCACACCATGCTTATTTCCCTGTCTCTATTTCTTCCTCATAATTGTACCCTCATTCTCATTGGTTGGCTGAGGATGAAATGAATTGATAGAAGTCAATCACAGAGAGTGTCAGTGACTGCTGAGAAATTTCCATTTGCATTTCACTTTTTATTATCTGTAAAATGCCTAGATTTTGTTAGATGAATTTTGACAGGTCACACTGGAGATTATTGGGAAACCATGTGATGCCAGGGTTTGAACCTAGGTCTCCTACAGGCAAAGTATGTGCTCTTGTCCTTTGAATCATTGTTAGATTTTTTTAAGACTCATTCCAGTTCAAACATTTTAGTCATGATATACTATAATGCAGAAGTCACCAAAGATAGAAAATATGCTGCTTAAAAAAAGTGAGAAAATCTAAGAGATGGGCACATTGAAATCAACCTAAATAGACTAGAAAGTGAGTATTGTTCTTTTATTTTCTATTGTCATCAGCAGAACTTCCATGACCTGTATCAAGATGTGAAGATTTATGTCTTGTCATGAGATCTTTGGGGGACCTGAAGCCTTCTAAGCAAGCAATCACTTTTTATTCCTTAGGCATGAGAGTTAATACATCTGCCTCAGTTTGATCCTTGGCACCAGGAGTGAATCCTGAGCATAGTTAGGTATGGCCCAAAATCAAAAGTAGAGAAGTAAGTTGAGGAGAGCACCAGACAGGGGAGGAAAGGAAAGCAGAGAGTAGCTGGAAGGAAACAGAAGGGAAGGGAGAAGAGGGAATGAGACGATTTTTTTCTTTGGGTTACCAAACAGTCCCTTAAATTAATTGGACCCTTTAAGTTTCAGGTAGGACATGAATAATGCACTGAATTATTATGTACCAGGTTGAAATAGGTCCCTGGGTTATATTTGAGATGTTAAAGTGTGAATGCCTTTTCACCAAATTTTGCTTAATGTGAATAATCAGGCAGCCTTGAATGCTTCTTCTATACACAGTCCTGTGGGGGAAAGGGGGCCTTTTGGTGATCTTTTTGCTGCCTGGCAACAACAGGAAGGATGCAGATGTGCAGGATGATGCAAATCATCCTTTTTTAGTGCTGAGAGCAACTGAAGAAAACTGTTTCTCCTTAACAGTCAGGAAAGGGTTTAGGTTATGTGTGTGAGTTGCAGTCTACAGAATCTCATTACTTGTCCTTGAATGATATGCTCTGTCTGCAGTAGTGAGCAGTCAAGAGGCAGCTTTTATGGTTCTTTGTATAATTCATATTCATTGTATTTATATTCTCCCATCAGTTAGAGAAGAGTAGCAGGGTATACCTTTAGAGCCAAATAATTCTCTAATGTGAGATTTTTCATAGCAGATTTGGTCTTTAACCTATAAATGCCAATAGCACAAATGATTTTAATTGTGACATCTAAAAATATGCATGAATATCCTGGTAGACATTAATTACATACTTATTGTGAATTTTAAAAAATTATTAAAATAGGGCCTGAGAGATGGTACAGTGGGTAAGGCACTTGACTTGCACACAGACATCCTGGGTTTGATCATTATATCACATATGGATCCTTAAGCACAGTCAGGAGTATTCTCTGAGTACAGAGCCAGGAGTATTCTGTGAGTACAGAGCTAGGAGTAAGCCCTGAGCACCACTGAATGTGACCCTAAAGCAAAATAAAAACACACACACGCACACACATGCGCGTGTGCGCGCTCGTGCACACACACACACACACACACATACACACAACTAAAACATTCCTAATTTGGGCTAGAGAGATAAGTCAGTGGTCAAGGCAATTGCTCTGCACATGACAAGCCAGGATTTGATGTACCTCACTGCATATAGTTACCCTACTTGGGCTAGGAATGATCCCTAAACACAGCCAAGAGTAAGTCTTGAGTACAACCAGGTGTGGACCCCACATCCTTCCAAACGTAAAATAAAAACAGCAAAGTTTGGGCTAGAAAGATATTATAGCTGATATCCCTGTATGTAGCCAAACTGTGCTTAATCCCCAGTACATTATGTGGACTCCTGGAGTGACCCTTGAGTACAGAGCCAGGAGTAACTCCTAAGCATGTCGAATGAGATATCGCCCCCAAAATAACACAAGCAACAACAACAAAAAAAATCAATAAAATAAAAGGGTGAATTGCTTAAAAAATAATGTCTTCTCCCCTCTAGAGGCAAATGTGTTGCTATTATTTAGGCAATATTAGGCTTCCCCCATCTAGAGGCAAATGTGTTGCCATTATTTAGGTCACTAGCTCATCTCTGATAATTAAACTGAATTTTCTATAAATATAACTCAGGATATCTAGTTATTATGGGGTACATGATAATATAGATCAGGGCTGATCTATGATCTCCCAGTATGAACTATTTGATATGCAGTGAGAAATATATGCCCCAATTCACACATGTGGCCTCTAGAGTCTGCCATTGTAAGCTCTGTGATGATAGCAGTCATGGCAAAAGAAGAATCTTTGGGACATTGATATTTTAATCCCTCAAAATAGATATTCTTCACTAATAAAGCAGTTGAATTCTTCCAAAGTTTTCATGCCAGACTTTTTGTTGGAACTGATATGAATTGTGGTTTTTATTAATTTCTTTGTCTTACCGAGGACACTGTGTACTTTTTCACATCAGCAGCGCCTTGCTCAATAGAAGATAATGTACTTATCAGAACTTGTTCATTTTTCAGTATCATAACTTACCATTTTCATAATAAATGAATTGTTCTTCCTGCTCTACTCCATTAATCTGTTCTGAATTTTCTGATAATATATGATTTCTGTGGATCTTGGTGATAGTCATAATCTAGTTAACATAAAATTGATTTCCATATGATAATTATTTTAAGGATGATTTCTCAAAAATGTTCTCTAGAACATTCCTGGTTTTGGTAAAGTAGAACTAGTATTCTCTTTTTTTTATTTCCAAAGGAAAGGCTTCTCTGTTAAAACCTACAGCAAGAAAAAATAGCTCTGAAAAGCAATGATCAAGAGTTATTTAACACATAAAAACATATATAAACAGTCATTTAACATCAAAGTTAGAATAATAGAACAAAAACATATTTTTCTTTTTGTGCTTATTTCCTTGAAATAACCAAAGGAGTAAATATTTTTATATTTCATTAATATTCCATATCAGAGAATAGTGTAAATATGTATAATTCAAAATTTAGTTGGAGTCTTACTAGGCCTTTAATATCTTTTTTTTATTTTTTATTATGAGAACAGAGATGCAAAGAAAGAGGAAAGGGTAAAGTTACATTGAAAGGACAATCACACATAAACAGAATTCTCAGTAGTCCCATCGATGATATCCCAGTCTTGAACTTTCAGCAATGAACAAGAAAAACAAAACAGAGCCCATGTACAATTACTTTATCCCCCAAACCTCCAGATTGTAGTATGTGAGTGTGTGTGAGTGTATGTATAGATATGTGTGGTTATGTGAGTGTGTGAGTGCATGTCTTAGTGTGCATTTGTGTGTGTTGTGGGAGAGCTTGTGGGAGTGTATGAGCATATGCATGTTAGCTTGTGATCATGTATATGATCTTGTGTGTTTTGTAAGTAAAAGTGTGTTATGTGCTGCAGCTAGAGCTCTTCTGGGTTAGGGCTCACACCACCCTTGTCACATGTTGGTAGAATATTTGGACTGGACAGTGAAGCCATGTACCTTTATTTCTCAGAGTTTCGCCTGCTATAGTCTGAGAACTGCTAGCCTGGTCAGCTTTCAGTCGGGGTCCAGCTCCTGCTCATGTCCTTTCTTCCATGTTTATACGTAGAGGTTTCCTCTTCTTAGAAAGGCCTTAATCACATCCTCATGGCCTTGCCTTCCTGAATTGACCAAACCTGATCACCTCTGAAAGACACCAGCTCCAGATAGTTCCACCTTGAGGCCAAAGGATCAACACAAAAGCTTGAGATCGGCAGTTATAGAGGGTCAATATAGAATAGTAGATAGAGGGTGGGGGAAGGAAGTATTTTTGGCATTGAATAAGATCGATTTAGTGCACAGTTCTAGGGAACCTGCTTGGGCTATGGGGAAGCTCAGATTAGATCCCTAGAACCATATGGTTCCTGAGAATTATCATGAACCCCAAGGTGCAACTGTTCAACCTGAGAGCATGCAAAATTAACAACTCTAAGTCACTAGCTGATATTTTTATGAATACCGATCTGTACCATTCGTATTCTAAAAGGTTAGTTTTCAAACCGTGTCAGCTTAAAACATGGAGCCTGCTTATAGTTGAAGATTGGTGGAATGGGTCAAGAAGAGTCTGCAGTAGAGGTATATGGCTAATCTTGATGGTGTGGTTCACCTGACCTGGAACTTCTCTTGGGGATCACCCTTTCTCCAGGACAGCCTGCTCCCTGTCCTGTGTTGACACTTGAATCCAAACCTCATACATATAAGGATGTGCATTGTCACTGAGCTGTGCACCCCTCTCCACCCCCTGAAATCCCTGGCACTTATCCAGAACTTGCTTTTTCATAGTTTTATCCTAGCATCTGGCTAAGTCCTGGCAACAATATATTCAAAGTAATTGTTGAATAAATGAATAATTATGTTTTCATATGCACACATGTTGAAGTTTTAATCATATATCCGTAATTAGTACTTAGACGGTGGCAAAAGCTACCATACCATGAAATACTGCAATTGTAATACTTTCTATAGAACTATCTTGACCTACATTTTCTAAACAGCTTTTTTCTGCCAGTATTCTTAATAAAGGTTTCATTGTGATTCACACATTCCTGCATACCCCATTCAAAGCTCTAAAAATAAATGTCCTTTTTTTATTTTTGAGAGCAGGTAAATGTATGGATTTCCTTTCCAGCAGACAGGGCCTGACCTACATATTTTTCATTCCCAAGACACTGCACAAAGTCTGGACCTTTTGCTCTCTTCCTTGCCCCAAACTCCAATGTCAAAGACACACAGAAAGGGGGCTCCTTTCTTCCAAGCCCATTATCTCTTCCCCATTCCCTGTAGTGCCTCTATGATCAGGAGGTCAGAAGTTCTGGAGAGGGCTCTGAGCCATAGTACAGTGGTAGGGTGCTTGCCTTGCATATAATCAACCCTAGTTGCATCCCTGGCATCAATCTGATCTCTGAGCCTTTCAGGAATAATTCCTGAGCACAGAGCCAGAAGTAACTCTTAATTACTACCAGATGTGTCCCCAAAACAATAAAATAAAATAAAATAAAGTCCTGAAGAGAAGAAAGAGGAGAAAGAAAATACCAACTTGATTCCTTACTACCCTACTTCTAGATCCCACTTTTCTGTTGCTTCCCTTGACCCAGTTTTATAATGCTGAGGAAATAATATACTTCTTGGCTGCCCTTCCTTCACCTCCTTCCTACAAAGCTTTATCACTTCTCCCAAGTCTCAGCCCCCCTCTTTCATTCTGATTCTCATCCCAGATTCTTCCAGGCAGAGAGACCCAGCCAGTACATTCTGCTTCGGTTCTGAGCCACCTCTTGGGCTTATTCCAGGATGGTTGTGCCTATTTAATCACACTTGCTGCTGCTGTCCAGGGTGCTTTGGCTGTGTGGAGATTTAGGTTTCTCTGGGTTTCACTTATTTTCTGCATCAGTCAATTTACTCACCATTATGCAGAAAATGAATCTTTGGAAATATTTATTGTGAAACACAAATAACTTTCATAGGGTTAAGGTATGTCTGTTGTAGGTGATAATATTTTATCTTTGCCTGATAGAATTTTAGACAGGGGAGTAATAGTAAAGATTGCAGCTGAGCTTCCAACCTCCCATTTCTGCCTAGTGCCATTTTTCTTCCTGTAACCTGGGCAGAACCTGTGAATAGCACACAGATGCTGCCAGTAAGGGAGCAGATGGGTAAAGACAAGACAGTCATACAAGAGTCTGGATGAACCCTAAACTATATACAGTCAAGTGAAAAGTAAATTTCAAAAATTATAATCACACCGTGACATTTACAAAATGGAAAATAAATATTTTCATGATCATGAATAGTAAAATCATGTAAAAAGTAAAAGGTGGGTTTTTTCCTTAAATTTTATTTGTATTTTATAGATAGTAGCTCCCACATTTCCCATAGAATCTTGGGACATGAATTACTGTTTTACTTTATATTTATGTATTTTTCTGAAAAATTGAGAAGAAACAATTGGGCCAAGTGGTGTCAGGTGCATTAGTGGAGATAAGGTCAGAACTAAATACCCAAGCCAAAGTCAACAGCAATAGAATCAAGAGATCAAAACTATAACAATCTATACTTAAAATGAGCCTATGCTTAAAATGGTAGGCTAGAGAGCTATGGGTGGAGATAAGGGATGCATACTCGGAACTAGGGTGGAGGGAGGTCAACACTGCTGATGGGAATGGCCCTAATTCACTGTCACTGTATGCCTGAAATCCAACTATTAAGTACTTGTAAGTCACAATGGTTTCAATAAAAATTATTTTTAGAAAAATAAAAGGTGGTGAGTAGGGAGCATTATTCAGCATTACTTCAGGTCAGGGAATTGTGTGGATTCTGAGCTGCTAGTTTAAATGTGATTGTTGCCAAATCTCATTCGTGTCAAGGGTGGTGAGCTCACAGTTATGTTCACTGAAATAGAGCAATGCAACAGGGAGACAGTACAGAAGTTAAGACACCCAGTTTTGATTACTGGCACCTCATGATCCTCCAAGCATCACCAAGATCTTCTGAATGTGATTTCCGCATAAATTGGATGCCTGATATCCCCAACACCAGGGCCCCAACAGCATCACATCCTTGGCTGGCCCTTGGATTGGACCATTGACCATTGGCTCAGGTGGCCAAGACTCACCAACAGGGTCCCTCTTCCCACAAATGAAATAAACATACTGACCTAGATTCAAAGATTTAAAAAAAATTATGCACACCTTTTTATCTTGGTGACAAACAGTTCTGTGATCACCTTTGTCAATATTGAATAAGAATGAAGGACAATGTTATAACTTTCTTAGTGAAAAGTCATTTGGAAGTCTCACTCCTTGACCTTGAAATTCAAATCACTATGTCCTGAGGTCAGAAGCACTGATGAAGACACCTCACCTGGGAGGGACAGAATTGCCTGCCTAGGAAGGGAGTTCTGTGCCCACTCTGCAGTGCTATAGCAGTCAACAGAGAGGAATTGACAAGCCTAGAAACCAATGACCCTCCAGACACTGAATGAGGTCACTGGTCATAATCCCTGGTGTTGTCCTGCCTCTGTTTGTGTCCCCCAAGTTTATTCTGTGTGGCCGAGTGCTCTCAGCTTTATAGTAGCTAATATTATTTTGACTTGTTCTTGTCAGTTATAGCTCTTAGCAGCAGAAGAAAATTGCAACCAGGGATTATTGCTGCAAGTGGACATGTTTTGTTTTTGCAAGTTTTTTGTTACTCACTCTAAGTTTTAAACATTAAATTACCCTTTAGTGTATCATTTTCAAAAAATTTTCCTCAGTCAACTATTATAGGAGACTGAAAAGAAAAAAAGAGATATTAGGTCCCAATCCTTGATGATGAATAAGCCATAGCTTGCTTGGTAATTTATCATATAATGCACTTCAGAATGAGTATTTTCAACTCTGAGGTTTTTTACTTGTATTCAGTAGTAAATAAAAAATTGATATTTATTCCAGAAAAAGATCATCAATTTAGTTATTGACAGTCTGTGTTCGTCCTGTGGGTACATTCAGATCAAAGACTTGGAGAGAAAATCCATATACCTTATCCCTATTGGGCTCCTAAGATTGTCTGGTCAGATTCGGCCAGTCTATTGTGTCAACCCTTCCTGAGGTGTTCTTCACATGACCGAAACCTAATCACTATCATATATGTAATCAAAATGTTTAAATTAAAAAAGATAAAGGAAACAGGAAAAAAAAAAAGAATCACTAAGGAGGGTAAGAAAATTCTACACACTGGGACTGAGCCTCAAGTCACTTAAATCATCATTGTTTTGTTTGTGTGTGTCTTTTTCTATTTGAACTCATTTTAAATAAAACTTTAAGAAACATTTATTTGGGTTCCTTTTCATTGAAACCAAAACAGTGTTTTGGAAACACATTCCCTAAGAGCCCTATGCAGTTTACACTAGGCTTTCTGAAACCCGGCTATTTTCGTTTTCTCAGTCCTGTGGCTCCCCCTGCTGGCCATTTGTAGTATCGCTTCCTGAGCCGCACAACTGCAGGTGTTCTGTAAACCCAACCTAGAATCATTGCATTTCAAAGCAGCCTTTCTAAGCCTACATCTGTCTTTTATACCATGAACCACCATCAGATGTGAAGTCAGGGCACTCTAAGCCCTCATTTAGTGGTATTTTAGGTGATATCTAGGGAGTGGTGGAAAAGGAGAGTATGTATTATGTGTACATGCATACATGTGCATGGTTACACCATACACAACATGCCATTTATGCTCACGTTTTTTCTTGATACTGTGTATCAGAAACTGAATTTTTTCTGTGAAGAAGTAATTATCAGTAAACCTACTACTATGGAAAACAGAGAAGGAAATTTTTTTCACTCATAAGTTTTCTTTCCTCTTTCACACAGCCATTCGTCCCCTTTTCCTTTCAGCTCACTTCTCCCTTTATAACCTTATGTTCCCATTCTGGCCAAATAGATCCAAAGATAAAGTAAGTATATGACTTCATTCCTTTTTTAATTATGAGTAAATTTTAATTGAATCACTGTGAGATACAAAGTTGTTCATGATTGAATTTCAGTCACATAGTGTCATTCACCAGTGCACCACCAATGTTCACATTCCACATATTTCTCTCCCTCTCTCCAACCCCACAAGCTTGCCTCTATGATAGGCATTTTTTTCTCTCTTGCTCACTCGCTCTCTCTCATTCTTTTTATGTTGTGGTATTGAAACTGAAGGAATATCATGCATATCATTTTACCTCCTTTCAGTGCCCAGTTCTTGTCCAAAGTGATCATTTCCAACTATCATTGCCTGACCTCATTCTTATCGCCCAAAAAGGTGTAGAATTGCACCAGAAATTTATTGTGTATGATTGCTGTGTCTCAGGAGGCAGGTCTGGATACTAATATATCTGACAGCAAAATCAAGGAAATCCAGCCCTCAGCTCTTACAAAGCCTCATAAGACTGGCTGCTTTTCTCTGCTCTCTTTTTTCCATCTGACTCAGCACAGCAGAATGTATGCCCCAATGTCACTGTGGTGGTTAATCTATGCAACATGAGGTCCACAAAAGGCTATCCTCAAGGCTGGGAGGAAAAAAAAGGCTACTCTTATCCTAGGTAATTTCTAGTTCACTTGATAAGACATTTGTCCCCCAGTCCTTGCTCTAGTCTTTCCCCATAGAAGTCCACTTTTTTTTATTTTGGTCCCTCTTCTTGGTCAACCCCTGATCCTAGTGCAGCAATCCAGATGTGCCTGATAGTAGGAAGGGGCAATTAAATATGAATTAATTTCCTGTCATTATTAACCATATTACTACAGGTCCATAATATTCATTGCCTGCTGATCATCTTACAATCCCTATGCAGGCATGGATGAGGTTCTCTGTTCAGGGTCCCTTTGTTTTTTAGCCATATCTGGATATGCTCAGGGCTTATATCTGGCTCTGTGCTTAGGGATTACTTCTAACAATTCTTGGTGACCATATAAATTGTTGAATGTTGAATATGAAGCAGTTTTCATGCAAGGCAAATTGCCTTAACCCCAGTACTATTTTTGGTGCCTGCCTGGACTTTCACAGAAATGCTAGTTCTGTAGTCTTTTCTAAAAATAGGGCCCATAGCTAAGTAGAGTTTGGAACCTGGAAGAGAGACCCATGGGCTCTAGAAACTCCTGGTACAGTCTAATGGATTGGTGCATGCAGAATCCTGGTCAGGGATATTAGGACTTTGGCTGGCAGTATTGGAAATGGAATGTGACAGTGCTAGGGACTGAGCTCAGGGCCTCACATGTGACAGACCTGTGTTCTACTACTCCGACTAGCTCTGCAGTTCTTAGTGTCTGTTAATTTGCAGCCTTCAGTCTATGGGAAAGGACTTGGTGCCAGGCTCACACCGTTGCTGGCAACATTCTGCACTTGGATCTCTGCCAAAGCACCTTCAGTTCCATGCCTTGTTGCCTTCTCAGCAGGATCACTCATTTCTTGAAGCCATCAGGGAAGAAAGTTTCCCATTAGCATTCACTGTACTGTTGTCCTAATTTCTGGATTAGAAACAAGTCCCTGGTTCTTCCCTCAACAGGGAGGAAGGTATGAAATAGTAGGAGGTACAGATTTTGGGATACCTGTAGACATTTCTCCTATTCTTCCTCATCCATTTTTTCCTCCTTCTCCATTTCCTCCTCCACCTTCATTTTTACTTCCTCCTCTCATTCTTATTTTTCTCTTCTTTCTTTTGCTTCCTTACCAGCCATGTTGCATGACAAGGAGGGATATGAAGTGCTGGGCATCCAAGTTGGCCTCCCCACAATTCTCCAGACTTTGATTCATCTGTCCCTCCCCAATGAACAAAAAGGAATGAAGTACAAATTTTATTTCTCTGTGTTGACTCCTGCTCGATGAATGTTTAAAAAATATTGATTCCTCTTCACTTCTTTCTTTGATTATCAGAGAGACTGTGAACTTGTTGCATTGCCTGCACACATGCTCATGGTTATTCCCACTCTTTAGTTGTGGTGTTTGCCCAAACTTGGTACCTGTGGGTCAGCAACTGTTCTTTGTGGTGGCCCCTGAATGGGAAAGCAGAGCTGCAGGAAGGAAGGACTCCTGGAGTGAGGCAAGGTCTGAATTCTTGGCCTCTGTGGTCTCAGGTTTGCACAGCAGTCAGAGCTGTCCCTGACCCCTGGCTCAACATTGAAGATCCCACACATCCTTTCTTTTTTTGTGTGTCATTTAAGAGTGTTAGGCTTCTTCTTGTTTGTTTGTTTTGGGGCCCCAGCCAGAGGTGCTCATGATCACTCTTGTTGGGATTCGAGGGTCCATATTAGTGCTAGACCTTCAGCCATATAAAAAGCAACCACTTTCCTCATTGTACTCTCTTTAGTCACTGATGAAAATGCTAAAGAAAATATGTGTGTTTGTGTGTTCACGCTCGTGCGCGCAAGCGTGTGTGTAACAGAGACAGAAAGATACACAGAGAGAGAGAGAGAGAAAGAGAGAGAGAGAGACAGAGAGAGAGAGAGAGCCTATTCCTCATAATCAACGTCACAGCCACTTAACTGTCAATCATTTAACACAATCTGAACCACATTTCTTTCTGAGCTCCTGGGAGTAAGGTAGCACAGCTCTTAAAATTTCATTTCTAATCAAATCAACCTGACTCTGCATTCCAGCTCCATTTTCTCTGCATGACCTTGAAGACCCCATTTCTCAGGGATTCCTTTTGACAGTGTTGGCTAAAATCAACATAACACTAGAGCAGAAATAGTTACCTGGAGGCCACTAAGCTCTGAACTCCAGCCTGGGATGTATTTTACTTGAACCATTTAGTTTGTTTTTTGTTTTTTACTTTAAGTTTAGATGAATTTATAAATCTATATTACATGATATTTCAATTTGAATCTAGATTTATTCTTTTTTTTTCTCTGAAATAAGAGGAAAGCCAGATGGCTAACAAAGGTCTTAAAATTAAAGAGATGAAATAGTGCAGCTTCTTCTTCTTCTTTTTTTTTTTAGAAAGTTTCAGGGAATTCAGTGATCTCTGTGGTAATTGGCTTTCTTTCTTGAGAATCCTACAGATTGATGTTGCTCTTTCAGCAAGTATTTGCTGAGTGGCTACTTTATGGCACATATTTTAACAGATAGAAGGGATATAAAGAAAGTCGAAAAATAATTTAGGGGAGCACCCCCAGCTTACTCATTGCTCAACAATCACGGATCACTTTTAGTACTGTTGTGTGACAATATTCAGTACTGAGGATTACAACTGGCCATGTATAAGGCAAATACTATAAAGGAAAGTAAGTTTAAAATAAAATCAAAACATAGCAGATTGTATAGAGCTTAGTAAATGATCTTGTCTTTTTGCAAGATGATCACAAAAACAAATACCAAAATTCAGTTGTGCCAGTTTTACTACTGAGATCTCACTCATGGTAGCTCCTGGTGCCTATGGAGATTCTTTTCTGGGAGATATTCAGGGAAGGGGAATCTGAATTGGGGGGGGCATAGATGTCCAGTCAGGGGAGCTATATTATAAATGCTCCTTATGAGTGTGTGGGGCGGGGGGAGGGAGTGTTGTGGTACATTTTAAGGCTCTAAAAGATCTGTATGATTGGGTGAAGTGCCAAAGGAAGGAGATATATTTCTAAGTCAGTGGAGAGGGCAACGGACCCAAGTCAGTGAACAGCTCTTTGAGGGCACATCCAACTATGAGTCAGTCATGTGTATTTTGTGAGATTCAGAATAATCTAATGGGAAACCGTGGAACCATAGCAGGATTTCCTTCTGGGAGGGTCACTCGATCAGATCTCCCTTTGTAAGGATCAATTAAGAATATATTAGCAGGGACCAAGGGCTAGAACAACAGGTAAGTGTTTGCCTTGCCAGCCTGCAGCCAGTGTGGGTTTGATCCCCACCATCCCATATATCCTCCGGAGCCTGCGAGGAGTGACTTCTGATTGCAGAGCTAGAAATAACCCCTGAGCACCACCAGGTGTGGCCCAAAAACCAAAAAAAGAAAAAAAAAAGAGGCAGAAATGTGTTCTACTACAATTCTGGGAGCAGGTAGAAAATAATAGGAAAATAGAAATAAAGAAGAAAGAAAAGTGGGGATTTTCATGCTCCCTTGCCCGGTAGACCAAAGCCATGACCCCTTGGAATTTTGTCCCTTCCCTGCACTTCTCTCTCACCAGAGTCGGAAGTCATAGAAGAGCTTTGTGGCACTTTCTGTCTTCTGCATTAAACAGGAAATGTTTAAGTGATGCTATTGATTTAAAACTGAAAAGAGAGTTCAAGAATTATAAACTTGTGTATTTTTTTTTTTTGGTGTGTGTGTTTGGACCACACCCACTGATGCTTAGGGGTTACTCCTGGCTTTATGCTGAGAAATTGCTCCTGGCTTGAGGAACCATATGGGACACCAGGGGATCGAACCGTGGTCCGTCCTAGGCTAGCGCCGGCAAGACAGATGCTGCCGGCAAGACAGATGATGTTTTACCGCTTGCACCACCACTCTGGCCCCTGTGTCATTTTTGTAGGGAGAAAGATGTATCATGGTAGTGGGACTCCTTATTGCTTCATACAGATGAAAAAGAGACCTCAAAGGGAAAATGCACCCACCTTTTCTAGAGTCTATGCTCTCTAGCAATAAATAGCTCACAAATGGTTTT
>PVKC010026914.1:0-15949 GCA_004027635.1 Crocidura indochinensis
TCAATGTGATAACAATATTCATGGTGTTAAAGTCATATTTCATGGTCCAGAACTCAAAATTGATGCTACTTAGCACCAAATTGTGACATCCTAATCTGTTATTGGGATGTCATGCTTGTGGCTCCAAAGATACACTGGACAGAAATTTGTTCAACACTGTGACATAGTTTGTAATTATGTAGTAAAGATTTGTGGATCCGAAGTCAGAGAAGACTTTACTTTGCACAACAACTTAGGGCATTTCACATCATGCTTTATGGTCTGAAGGTAGAATGAACAAGACCTTGTACACCATGAGACATCCTAATTGTGCCATGACATTATATGTGCCTGTACTGTTCCAATAGGGGGTTCCAAATTCAGAATAAACATTACATTACAGACCACTGTGACATCATCTTGTGTGATTGTGTAATTCTGTTCCCTGATTCTGAAATGACATTAGATGATTATGACCTGATATATGAAAATGCATGTGTGACATCATAATTTATGACTGTGAAGTCATAATTAGTGGTTTTGAATTCAGAAATAAACATTACTTTTCTGAGTACTGTGATATAATTTCTGTGTGTGTCAAAATGTTTCCTGGTCACAGAATCCTAATGGATGTTATTTGCTCAGTACTATCTCATCATGATTAGACATTTGACGTATTGTTTCTGGGTTCTGAAGTCAGATTGTATATGACATCGCACACCACTCTGACATTAACTCCAATATGACATGATTTATGTCTTTGTTGAAGTGTTTTGTGGTTCCACAATCAGATGCACTTTACACTGCACACTTCTGTTTGTTATATTTCATGACTATGATATCATGGTGCATAATTCCGAAGTAAAAAATGGCATTACTTTGCACACACAGTGACATTATGTGATTATGATCTTTGCACAGTGACTTCCTAATTTTCGCTGTGATTTTTTTTTTTGGTTTTTGGTTTTTGGGCCACACCCGGTGATGCTCAGGGGTTACTCCTGGCTATTCATTCAAAAGTCGCTGCTGGCAGGCATGGGGGACCATATGGGGAACCAGGGGATCGAACCCTTGTCCATCCTAGGTTAGCCCAAGGCAAGGCAGGCACCTTACCTACAGCACCACCGCCCGGCCCCATTCGCTGTGATGTTAGGGTTAGTTGTCCTGAGTCAGAAAGGATGCTACTTTGCTTAGATATGTCATGTCATGATTCACATTTTGAGGATTTTCATGTTAGTGAGTGAATGTTACTTTGCTCTGAATAGTGACATCATCATTGATTATTGTGGTTACATATTTCATGGTTCCAAAGTCAGTATGGATGTTACTTTTCACACCAATGTGACATGAGAGTTCATCATTCTGATGTCATGTTTCGCATTCTGATGTCAGAAACTTCATAACTGTACACAGCAGTGTGACACACTTTCTAACTGTGAAGTCGTGTTTTGTGCTCTAAATTCAGAATGGACATTACTGTGTTCACCACTCTGACCTCAAAATTTGTGATTGTTACGTCATGTTCTTTTTATCTGAAGTGAGAATGGACATTGCTTTGCACAGCACAGTACCATCATGATTCCCATTTGTGGCATCCTTTTCTGTGCATCCAGATTCAGTCTGGACTTTCCTCACAAACCAATGTGATAACATGATTTGTGGTGTTGAAGTAATCTTTTTTGGTTCCAAACTCAAAACCAACTCTATTATAGACCTCAATGTGACATCTTAATATGTGATTTGGATGTCTGTTTCATGGATACAAAGATAGAAAGAACAGAAGTTTGTTCACCAAAGTGACAACACAGTTCATGATTGCTTGTCATGACTCATGGCCCCAAAGTCAGAAAAAACTTTACTTTGTACAGCAACTTCAGGCCTCTCTGTCATGATTCATGGACCCAAAGGTAGAATTTGACTGTATTTGTTCACCAATGTGATAACAAGATTCATGTTCTTGAAGTCGTCTTTCGTGTCCTGAACTCAAAATTGACACTATTTTGTACCCCACTGTGATGTCATAATCTATGATTTGAATATCATTTATAATGGTTCTGAAAGTAGAATGGATGGAACTTTGCTCACCACTGTGACATCATATTTCAAAAATGTATGTCATGATTTGTGGTTCCAAAGTGAGAAAAGAGTTTATTTTGCACACTTATATCATGACTGCCATGTCATGCTTTGTGGATTCAAGCCAGAATTGTACATGGCCTTGCACACCATGTGCCATCATAATTCCACTCTGACATAACTTGTGTCTGTACTGTCCCATTAGCAGGTTTTGTATTCAGAATAAACATTACATTGCAGTCTTCATCATTACATTGCAGCTTCATCATCCATAATTGTGTCATTCTGTTTTCTGGATCTGAATTCTGAAATGACATTATAAGATATTGAAGTAATATATGACAATTTCTATATGATAACATAATCCGTGACTGTGATGTCATAGTTCATGATTCGTTATTCAGAATAAACATTACTTTACTTAGAGTTGTGATATCATAATTCCAGAATGTGTCAAAGTGTTTCCTGGTTCTGAAATCTGAATGGACGATAGTTGCTCAGCTTTGATGTCATGTTTCTTGGTTCTGAAGTCAGATTAGACATGACATCAAACACCACAATAACACCAATTCCAAAGTGACATGTTTTGTGTCTTTTTCATAATGTTTCATTTTCCACATTCAGAAGGACATTACTATGTATACTAATGTGATGTTGTAATTTATAAAGTAACTTTATGGTACACTTCTGAAGTCAAAATGGCATTACTTTGCACACTTGGTGACATTATATGATGTTTGGTCATTGCACTGTGACATTCTACTTATGACTGTGGCATAATGGCTTGTGGTTTCAATTTGGAATGGACCCTATTTTGCTCAGTTCTATCATATTATGATTCATTATTGTGAGGCTGTCCCAATTAGAGAATGGAGTTTACTTTGCTCCAAACTATGATAACATCAATCTTAAATGTGATGAAAATTGTCATGTTTCTGAAGTCAGAATGGAAGCTTCCTGCAATCAATGTGACACCCAAGTTCATCACATTGATGTCATATTTTGCATTTAGAAGTTAGAATCTTCTTTACTGTAAACATCACACTGTGACATCACACTTGGTAGAGTGACATTATATTTCATGACTCCGAGGACAGAATGGACAATATTGTGTGTACCACTATGACCACATAATTTGTGATTGTGGTGACATGTTCTTTTGATATGAATTGAGAATGGAGATTTCTTCGCACAGCACTGTACATCATGATTCCCGAATGGACTCTCTTTGATCACCCATATGATAATAAGATTAGCGTTGAATTCATTTTCATGGTTCTGAACTCAAAATAAACACTATTTTGCACCTCTACATGACACTATGTTATAGTGTTTCATGGTTACACATTCAGAAGTATATTACAATGCAAACCATTGTGATATCATAATTCGTAACTGTGACATCATGGTGCATATTCATTTTTTGTTTGTTTACCATATTGCTTTTATTTTATAAGAAAATTTTTATTTAAACTCTTTGATTATAAATATGATTATAGTTGAGTTTCACTCATGTAAAGAAAAACTGCCTCACCATTGCAACATTCCCATCATCAATGTCCCAAATCTCCCTTTTCCACACCCACCTGCATTTGAGGCAATTTTCTACTTCCCTCATTCATTCAAAATTGTTGATAGTTTTCATAGTAATTATTTCTATAACACTACTTACCACTCTATTTGGTGAGCTTCATGTTGTAAACTGGGCCTTCCAGCCCTCCACTCATTTGTCTCTGGGAATTATTGTAAAAATTTCTTTTATTTTTCTTAACTCACATATATGAGGGATATCATTCTGCATCTATCTCTCTCCCTCTGACTTATATCACTCAGCATAATAGATTTCATTTACATCCATATTTAGGAAAATTTTATGACTTCATCTCTCCTGATGACTCCATAATATTCCATTGTATAGATGTACCACAGTTTCTTTAGCTATTCATCTACTGAAGGGCATCTTGATTGTTTTCACAGTCTGCTCATTGTAAATAGTGCTGCAAGAATTATTATTTTTATTGTTGGTAATGTTGTGTATTATGTTGATAGATTTATGGATGCTAAATCATAATCCTTGCAGTCCTAGGATGAAACCTACTTGATCATAGTGGATTTTTGCTGGATTTTGATGAGGAACTTTTATCTGTATTCTTCAGAGATATTGGTCTGTAGTTTTTTATGTTGGCAGCATCTCTGTCTGGCCTAGGTACCAAGGTGATTTTGCTTCATAAAAGCTATATGGAAATATTCCCATTTTTTCAATTTCATGAAAGAATCTTGTCAGAATTGTTAGTAGTTTCTCTTGAAAGTTTGTAAGAATTCATTAGTAAATCGATCTGGGCCTGGGCTTTTTTGGGGGGCAGACATATGATTAACATTTTAATTTCCTCCATAGTGATGGGGGTGTTTCAAAATGCTACATCCTCTTTATTCAATGGAGAAATGTTGGAAGAGTCCAAGAATTTATGCATTCTTTCAGGTTCTTAATTTTAGTGGCATAGAGTTTCTCAAAGTAGTTTCTGCTTACCTTTGAATATCTGCAAAGTCAGAAATGATCTCCCTCTTTTTATTTATATTACAAGTTACCAAGTTTCTGTTTCTTTGTTTGTTTTGTCTATGGTCTATAGATCCTGTTCATTTTTTCCAAGAACCACTTCAGCTTTTGTTGATTTTTTTGGATTTTTTATTTTCCACTTCATTGATTTCTGCTCCCGGCTTTGTTATTAACTTCTGTTGAACACTTTTGATTCCTTCTGTTGAACATTTTATAATTATGTAAGCTGCATCACTAATCTATTTAGGTATGCCACTTCTTCCTGGCTGATGTGTGCTTGCGAAGTTATAAATTTTTTTCTCAGTATCACTTTTACTCTCTCCCATAGATTCTGATAGTTTATGATTTTATTGTCATTTATTTCTGGGAAAGTTTTAATTTCCCTTTTTAATTTCATCTCGGACCCACTGGGTGTTCAGTAGTAGACTGTTTAATTTCCAGGTATTAAAGTGTTTCTTCTGTTTTCTTCTGTAGTTCACATATAATTTCAGAGCCTCATGGTCAGAAAAGCTAGCCTGCAAAATTTCTATTCTCTTAATTTATAGAAGCCTGTTTTATTTGCCAGCATATGGTCTATCTGGAGAATGACCTGGGTACATTGGAAAAGAATGTGTTTCCAGGTTTCAGGGGGTGGAGTGTCCTATATATACATATCTACTAGGTTACTTTCTTCCACTACTCTTTTAAGGTCTAATGTATTTTTGTTGGGTTTCAGTCTGGTTAATCTATCAAGTGTTGACAATTCCATGTTGAAGTCTCCCACTTCTTATTATATGTGGTGTTATTGATATCCTTTTTCAAATTTGTCAGTAATTGTATTAAATATTTTGCTGGTCCCTTATTCAGTACATATATGTTTAGGCGAGTGATTTATTTCTGTTTTATATATCCCTTGCTTAGTAAAAATTGACCATCTTTGTACCTTACACTTTTCTGAGTATAAAGTATTTGTCATCTGCAATTTGTTTGACCACTCTAGCTTTTTTATGAGTGTTATTTACTTATTTATTTATTTTCCTCCAGTCTTTAATTTTGAGTCTATGTGTGTTTCTTGTAGGCAGCAGAAGGTCGGATTGAGCTTTTTGATCCATTTAGCCACTCTTTCTCTCTTAACAGGTGCATTTAATCTATTGACATTGAGATAAATAATTGTGATGGGATTTAATGCCTTTTTTATTTAGAATTTTGCCGTGTCTATTGGTCAGTCTTATCGTAAAGTAGATCTTTCAGCTATTCTTCTAAGGCTGTTTTTGAGTCTGTAAATTTTCTGAGCTGTTGTTTATCTGTGAGGACATGTATACTTTCTTCAAATCTGAAAGTGAGCTTTGCTGGGTGAAGTATTCTAGGTGGAGCATTTATTTCATTGAGTTATATCATTATGTCCCACCACTGCCTTCTGGCCTAGAGTATTTCTGTGACAGGTGTGCTATAAATCTCAATGATGCTCCCTTGAATGTAATTTCCCAGTTTGATCTTGCTGCTTTCAATATTATGTCTTGATCTGTGGGACTTGTAATTGTGGCTTAGGGTGTTTCTCCAGGGGTCTCTTTAGTTAGTACTCTTCGAACATGCAGGTGTTTTTCACATTTGTTTTCTAGTAGTTTCCCTTAAATGATATTCTTGACCATTAATTCTTCCTGGAGGCTTTTGTCCTGGGTTGGGGAAACTCCAATAATTCCTGAGTTTTTTCTGTTGAGCTTTCAAAGACTTCTATTTTCATCTGTTCACATTATTTTTCTTTATTTTATTATTCTTAAAACCCATTATAAGTGATACTATTCTGAATTTTCTCTCTCCCTTTGACTTATTTCACTCAACATAATAGATTCCATGTATATCCATGTATAGGAAAATTTCATGACATTGTATCTCCTGATGGCTACATAATATTCCATTGGATATATGTACCAAAATCTTTAGCAATTCATCCATTGAAGGGCATCTTGACTGTTTTCAGAGTCTGGCTATTTTAAAAAACGCTGCAATGAATATAGATTTGCGAAAGTGATTTTTGTATTGTATTTTTATGTTCCTACGACATATCCCTAGAGTGGTATATCTGGATCATATAGGAGCTCAATTTCCAGTTTTTGAATCCAGATCACATTCCATAAAGTTTGGATTAGACATCATTCCGACCAGTAGTGAATGGGAGATAGCATGGAGGTAAGGAGTTTGCCTTTCATGCAAAAGGTCATTGGTTTGAATCCTGGTTCTCATATGGTCCCCCGTGCCTGCCAGGAGCTATTTCTGTGCATGGAGCCAGGAGTAACCCCTGAGCACTGCCGGGTGTGACCCAAAAACCAAAAAAAAAAAAAAGAGTTTCTTTCTATCCACCAAAACTGCTTGTCCTCATTCTTTTTTTTTTTTTTTTTGTGTGTGGTTTTTGGGTCACACAAAATCAGAATATTTGTTTCTTCACACAACAATGTGACATCACTCAGCTGATTTATTTTGTGTTCTGACATCAGAACCTTCGTGACTGTGCACATAAATGTGACATCACAATTGTTCCCAGTGATGTTTAATACAAGAAAGAGCAAAAGGACACACACTAAGTGCATGTTTCCTTAAACTGACTCAGATTGTGTATACTGAATCTTTCATAAGTTAAAACCATTTATCCTCTTGCTTGGGTTAATTTATTCTGAGTCTATTATTACCAAATCCTTGGAGAACTGGACCCCAAGGTTGAATATTTTGTTGATGGTATTTTTCAGAATCCGCATTATTTCTGACATCTCTTTGCTTAAGAGAAATGTTATCATGGTGGGGAAAACTTACTTTAAAATCTGTATTTATGTCAATCTCTCTTCTGATAAGCCATTTTGGGAGGTAAAAGTGGGTTTGCCTCACTCCTCATGAAAATCTGTCAGGAAGACCTAAGATCTGTACCACACTTTCTATAAATTTGTAGTGAAGGGAGTGTGGCTGATATGTTTATGAATTTGCCTTCTTCCCCAGTTGATTGGGAATGTTATTTTATGCAAACAGTCAGCATTTTGGGGGAAAATACAAGAATGGCTCTCTGTGTTTTCCATAGGTCTTTACTAACCCATGCTATCTGTTGAAACAAAGACCTCTTCTGACCCATTGTCGGAGGACCAATGGCTTATTAGGACCAGTTTTATGATTATTATATTGATCACATCTTGTAACAGTAAAAACCTGTGAATTAAGTCTTTTCTTGCTATTTCAAACAAACTGAAACCAGATTAGACATTTTCTGAGATATATCAGAATATTTAAAATAAAAAATATCTGACAATTTTTGTGTTGAGTCTGCTTTCTGCCCACATTTTCTTTATTTCATAATTCTTATAATTTAACATAACAAAAAACGAACACACATACATTTCCATAAAACACATTACAATGTCTATATTTACTATGTTTCCAATTCTATCTCCAAATCAACAAGAGAAATACTCGCAAACCCAAAATGCTGGTACCCATAAACAAAAACATGAAATCATCTCACTAATGTTCAGCCAAATCCCTGTTATGGGATTCAATTTCTTAAATCCAAACCCTCTTATTCCAACCCTAACACAGGTAGATGAGTCTAAATTTAGTGGGTGTTTTGCAGAATAATCAAACATTTAGAGTAAGAAAAGACAATTTTTCCATGTTACCTTCACTCCAAACTCGATTGAGATTGAGAAAAGATTGAGATCCTTATCTTCTGCCTTAGCATTTTATATAAGGAAAATATCACACCTGAAAAGTTGGATCATCTGGTTTCACTACCAATCAAAGGGGCTACATCATGTCAAATGAGAAGTTGTGTGAATGTTTATTAATGTAGAGACAGACAAATTTCCATATGAATTCTCCAAAATTTCTCTGTTTCTAATCATTTAGATGTGTTTAAAGAAGCAGAATAACCTTGAAAAAATAATTAATCAAGTCAATCAGGAAAAAAAATCATGATGTCTGTGGGCTTTCAGAAAGTCAAAAGTAGAGCATTTCAGAAACTAGCTTGTTTAAGTTAGAGTAAAACATACATGGTCAATGTCAATAATGAAGAGAACATGCACAACACACACGCATATATACATACATACATACATACATATATACACACCACACTTGTCAGAATGTTATGATATTTTCTGGCTGTTACATTTGCTTCTGTTCCTTGACTTTGCTTCATCTTAGGATGGAATATGGTCTTGTAATTTTGTCTAATAAATTATAAACAGTGTTAGTGAAAAAATCTCAAGTCTCTCAGAGTCTGTGGCTCACAGATCTTCAGTGCGGTGATCTAATAAACATTTTTCACTTCACTTATTTTTTACTGGAGAGTCTGTGCCGTGTTACAACATAATATTATGAGTTTAATTTAGATCTTACTAAGTAATGCTTAGGCAAAAATACAGAAAAAACTGTTGTCTGTGCCAAAGCCTGTTTGATTTCTGCATTTCATATATGTCTCCCAGCTTCAAAATACAAGAAGTAAAAGCGTGTGGGAACTCTTTGGCAATAAGTTCTTGTGGTATGATAAAATTACTATGCACTCTAAACAATTTATTAAAACAGCTGAAAATATTATTTCCAGATACGTATTCAGAAAGAGTTACTGAAGTCTGATAAGTTTAAGATGTCCTGAAAAGACTAAACAGCCCAGCCCATATGGAGAGTAGTTTCAACAGAAAAAAAATTATTTATAAGTTCTTGAAGATTGACATCAAAAGATCTTCTGGTTATTCTCTTAACACAACATAGCAAACATACTTTTATTGTGTTAAAAATGCACAGTAGACAGAGATTATCTTGGCTTTTAATTTAGTAATCTTTCCTGCAAGGTTCAGGGACCATATAAGATGCTGGCCTTAAACATTGAAAGGTAGAGTGCAAAAAGGCCGTCGGTTCCGAATCCCGTTGCCCCATATGGTCCCCCGAGCCTGCCAGGAGCAATTTCTGAGCATGGAGTCAGGAGTAACCCCTGAGCACTGCCGGGTGTGACCCAAAAACCACACACCAAAAAAAGAAAGGTAGAGTGCAAGTTAAAAACTTCTCCATTGCTGTAGCCTGGGTGCCAGGCAGTGCAGGAGAGAGAGAGCTGAGGATACCCGGACTGGAACCTTGCTGAGTTCCGAGTGGGGTGGGTAAGAGAGTCAACGAGACCCGGAAAGGACCAAAACCTCCTTTGTTTCCAGGTGGGGCGGGGAGATCTGAGTAGACCTGGGCCAGAACCTAGCTGGGACCCAAGTGGGTTAGGTAAGAGAGCCAATGAGACCTGTCTCCGGGTCCCAGGAGGGATGAGTGGTCAAGGTTCAATTGAACCCTCTACCACTATGTCCAGAATTGGAACTTCACTGGCTCGCAGGAAGGGACAATGGACCAGACTTGACTGGAGAACGAGGGAGGGGCCAAACCTCAGCAAACCCAGCAAACATACCCACCTTGAGCCACAATCCAGAGAAGTGAACCAACCTCGTGCCACAGGAGGCAAAGAGGGCTGAAAACTGAAGGGATTGCACTCCAAGCCAAATAATTAATTGCAAAAATAATATGGGTAAACTAAGGAAGACTTTAAAATCTGGGGAAATGGAGAGAACCCTAACAAATTTCCAGGTCCACTAAAATGCTCAGGCTCAAAAGATGAAGATCTAAAAGCAGCCTCGAAAAAAGAAAAGCAACCCTTGGTACAAGAAATGAAAGAATCACTCGTAGACAAATACAAAAAGTTCATGGATGAACACTCAAAGAACTTAAAGAACTTTTGCAGAATATAATAGATTCCATAAAAATGGAATTAAAGGAAAGAAAAAAACACTCTTAAAAGCCATACGAAAAGAATCACACAGTATGAGAAGTGCATAGAAGAACTAGAAAAAAAAAACTACAAACAAAAACAACAGCAAAGAAGTCAACAAGGAAATCAAAGGTAAAGCAATAGCAGAAAAACCCCAGCAACATCAGTCAACACACTCACGTAGAGGAACACCCCAGAGAAGGGATCCAGCTCCACGCCACAGGTGGCAAATACAGCTGAACCTGAAAGCACAGCACTCCAAGCCAAGCCAATATATGTAAGGAAACATGGGCAGACTAAGGAAAACATCAACAACAGGGGAGATGGAGAGAAATCAGAACAAGTTTCCAATTCACCAAAATTCATAGACCCAAGAGAGGAAGACCAAAAAGCAGCCATGAGAAAAGAATTACAAGCCATGTCACACGAATTGAAAGAATCACTGGCGAGAGAGTACATCAATAGCCGAACAAATCAACCAACATAAAGAAGAATCGTGACAAAACATGAGAGACTCCATACAAACTGAATTAAAGGAAATACATAAAACCCTGGAAAGCCCGAAAAGCAGAATTGCACAGCTCAAGAATTACATAGAAGAATTCAAAGATAAACTGCAAAACAAAAGATGGAAAAGAAGTCAACAAAGAAATAAAGGGTAAAGCACTGGAAGAAAAAGTCCAGTACTTAATGAACAAAACAAACAAAAAATAATCTACGAATTGTGAGTATAACAGAAGGGGAAGAAACAGGGAAAGAGGAAGAACTATTAGTCGGGGAATAATAGCAGAAAACTTTCCCACGCTCTGAAAAGACCCATCTGAGCAAATCAAGGAGGTGAAAGTGTCCTCAACAAAATAGACCCTAACAAACCAACCCCAAGACACATAGTAATTCAAATGGCAAGAAACAAAGAGAAAGGTGAATTCTTAGAAAAAAACCCTCACATACCAAAAATGATACATTAGAATCAAACCAGATCTCCCATATGAAATACCCCAAGAAGAAGACAGTGGAATGATATATTTAAACAACTGAATGAAAGAAAATTTCAACCTAGAGTCCACTAACCAGTAACTCTCATTCCTATTGGAGGGAAGATTAAATTCATTCTAAAAATGAACTTGCATTATTTACACAAACAATACTGACCCTAAATGACCTACCCAGAGATGAATTATGCAATCCAATGCCCAAATTGTAACAACAACTATCCTAAAATCCATAACTACACAAAGGTCTTCTCTGTCAATAATCTTCCTAAATGTTAAAGGACTAAACTCTCCATTTAAAAGACACACAATAGAGAAGTTGACTAAAAACATGAACCAGATTTTTTCTGCCTGAAAGAAAAACACCTACAAGTACAGAATAGTCACAGGCTTAGAATAAAAGAACAGAAATAAATTATGCAGGCCAATGGAAAAAAAACAGAGACATCCATTCTTATCTCAGACCAACAACATTTACTCTCAAGAAAGAGATCAGAGACAAATAAGGGCACTACATACTGATTAGGGGAACACTAGATCAAGATGTACTAACCCTGATTAAGATTATGCACCTGGGGCCGGGAGGTGGCGCTGGAGGCAAGGTGCCTGCCTTACTGCACTAGCCTTGGACAGACCTCGGTAGATCCCCTGTGCTCCATATGGTCCCTCAGGCCAGGGGCGACTTCTGAGCGCATAGCCAGGAGCAACCCCTGAGCATCACTGGGTATTGCCCAAAAACCAAAAAAAAAAAAAAGAATTATGCACCTAATGTAGAATCAGCAAAATATGTAAGACATTTGCTTGCAAACCTAAAAACATATAAGAGAATATGATAGTAGTAGAGGATATCAATACTCCATTATCACCACTGGACTGATCAACTGGACAAAAAACAGGCAAATAAATGAGTCCTAAATGACAAATTAAGAGATTCAGGGCTCATAGACTTACATAGGTCCCTCCACCCCAGAAAGCAGAAAACAATTTTTTTTTCTGTTTTTGGCTGTGCCCAGGGGTTACTCCTGGCTCCATGCTCAGAAATTACTCCTTACAGGCATGAGGGACCATATGGAGCACCGGGATTTGAACCAATGACCTTTTGCATGAAAGGCAAATGCCTTACATCCATGCTATCTCCCGGTCTCCAACAATTTCTTTTCAAGCCCAAATGGAACCTTCTCCAGGATAGATCATGTCTTCCGATATTGGATACACATATCATGCCATGAACAAGTACAACAGTTTAACAGCGTAGAAATTGGTAACTATCAACCTTTAGTTCTGAGTAGTGTCAAAAAAATGGGAGACAATCACTACAAAGCCTTGACTACACATCATACCATGAACAAACAAGCAACAGCAGAAACATCAGCATAGAGAGAACAGGTCTGTAAGCAACCTTTATTTCTCTCTTAGATATCTTATACAGGTCTACAGGTCAAGAGTATGATGGGAAGCCAGTGATTCCAGCGGAAGCATTCCTTAACAATAAAATTTAATGACTTAATCTTATATATTTCAAATAACCTCTCACCTTTCAGTTCACAGAGGTCCTCGGATACAAAGGAGTGATAACCAAGTTGACACCTTGGCTCCCTATTACACTAGATACCATACCCCGTCTACATCATGAAAATGTCTAGAGAAAACACTTTAACACACCCCTTTTCTATAAATTATGCCCTCTACTAGACCCAAAGTATGAGACCTGCCAGACTACTGAAGCAGACACCAATGACCCACAGACATACATTATGGGACCTACTGATCGAACATGGTTATAAAAACCAACATTTACCTTCTCTTTCCTTCTCATCACTACTTCTTTCTCCCATTTTTACTACCGTTTTCTCCTCCTTAACATCAATTCTATTCATGTCAAGTAAAAATCACACTGTTACTTCCTTTCTAGGAATGGTAACTTGATACATAGGGTGCTGAAAACAATACTACATAGGAGAACCACGACTTCACTAATGCATTGGATAATACTCGAGACATGAATCTGTGTGTATCCAAAATTTCTCCAGTCATCATCCTATTCTGAAACTCTTATCTAGTGAAGTCCAAGCCCTACACTAATGAAATCCATAGAACTTAAGAAAAACCCCCATCTTCGACACACCAGCCCAATCTCTCAGCTAATCTATTAGTTTCTGGACCTTGTTTGTATTACATTTATCTATTTATTTGTTCCCTTATTTTTGTTCTTCCTGTCTCTTTTTATTAAACTAATAAATAGGCTAACTATTGTATGTTTGTATGTGGGCATGAGCGCACATAGATAGGACTTCTCCACGAGAGTCAAATCTAACATGCAAATAACCATTCCGATATTATATATAGCCATCCAATAGAGTACCCTGTTTCCCCTTTCAGAAATCTAACTAACCCTTCACCCACCAATCCCAAACTGACTTCCCACTTTATTAAAGCTCTTTACCCTCAATTCTTAACCCATTAGGTATCAAGACCGACCTCCTTCTCAATAAGCCACTACCCAGCACTCAAGTAAAGGGACACCTACCTAAATCCACAAATCGTCCAGGGTAAGAACCTACAACCAACACCCTGCTGTATAGCCCACCTTCTAACCTCTCTTGTGGACTATTGTTTGATATTGGACTAAGATATAAAAGAATCCCCACCACAAGAACTCTACTCAAGCCCTTTATGCTGCAAATCTCTTCTCAATCTCAAGAAGACCAGGGTGTGGGATGAAAATACACCCTGGGTCCAACAACCCACAAGAAAACTCAAAAGACAAAGGGTACCCTGTGCTCTTGTCATAAGCTTAAGACCCATATAATACGATCTCATGACTTGCTAACCCCCAAATAGAAGGTGGTCTCCTGCATCACATTGTACAATTAATTATCTTTTTAAATTCATTTAAAAATTCTATTGTATTGAAATAAATATATATCCTTATATATTTTTGTCTTATTCTTGCCATCTTCTCATTACAACCATAAGTGTACCAGCAATAAAATGTAGCATCATTTCTTCCTGCAAAGGCACCCTAAAAAGGGGAAATTTAACATAGACAAACAAGACCTTTTCTACTAGGGATAAGAAGTCACACTTTTCTTTAACAATACAGGTACCCCTCCTACCTTACACATGTGTCATGTGGACCCAACTTAGACTATAGCAGATCATACAATTACTGTCCAAACTTGATCCCTGGATTCTAGATATAGAAACGACACAGCTTTCCACAACAGCTCCAGAAACCTTTAAGGACATCCTTAATACTATTCTGACGCCAACATGATCCAGTTCGATATGATACCCTAACAATTTATAGGAATGGTCACTAATTATAAGAGATTTGATAGACTGCTTCTATCATATTCCTATTCACCCAGATGATAAACACCGTTTTGTATTTTCAGTTACTTCTAACAAATATAACTCACCCTGGCAGGCATTTTCAATGGACTGTTCTCACCCAGGGCATGCTAAATTCACCAACTATGTGTCAAGATTTTGTGGACAAAATTTTGAGCCCTGGTCGTGAAAGATTTCCCCAAGACATAATTTATCATTACACCGATATTTTAATTTCAATGAGTAATGAAACAGATTTACAGAAATTATAAGCTTATTTGATTAAGTATTAGCAAATGGCAGGACTGAAAATAGCTTTAAAAAATACAGACCATTGGGAGCCGGGAGGTGGCGCAGGAGGTAAGGTGCCTGCTGCCCTGCCTAGGTTCGATCCCCCGGTTCCCATATGATCCCCCGTGCCTGCCAGGAGCGACTTCTGAGCGCATAGCCAGGAGTAACCCCTGAGCATCACTGGGTGTGGCCCAAAAAACCAAAAAAAAAAAAAATACAGACCATGCCAACGTATCAATACTTGGGGTTTACTTTGGACCAAACAATATTTCCAAAAAAATTTTCCATCAAAAAAGAAAACCTTAAAACACTTAATGACTTTCAGAAACTTGTGGGTGACATAAATTGACTCTGCCAGAGGCTAGGAATCTCGAATGCAGAGCTGTTTAATTTGTTTAAAACTTTGGAAGGTAACTCTGTGTTAGATAGTCCCAGAAATTTAGCACAAGCTGCTAAAAATGAGTTGGACACTTTCTTGAATAGACTGCAAAAATCATTTCTCTTAAGATTTATTCTGGGAGAGAAGATATTTTTATTAATCTTCCCTACAAAAGAAACACCTATGATGGCGGTGCCCTTCTAAAGGCTGGTCCTTTGGAATGGGTATATTTACATCACAAACAGCCTTTGTCTGTGTTATCTTATCTGCAACTAATCTGATAATTGATTTTCAAAGCAAGACTCATCTCCCTGGTTATCCACCCTTCTAACCACGCTGCTCGGCCCATTCATTGGGTTCATGCTGCTCATTTCTTTTGGTCCATGGGCATTTTGCTGCTTAACTGGCTTTATAAAAACACAGATTGGGGGTCCGGGAGATAGCATGGAAGTAAGGCGTTTGCCTTTCATGCAAAAGGTCATCGGTTCGAATCCCGGTGCCCCATATGACCCCCCGTGCCTGCCAGGAGCAATTTCTGAGCATGGAGCCAGGAGTAACCCCTGAGCCTTGCCGGGTGTGACCCA
>PVKC010026915.1:0-15945 GCA_004027635.1 Crocidura indochinensis
TTTTTTAATGGTGTAAACCATTAGGCTGTAATTACACTAACCTGGTACAGAGACTAATAGTCCTGTTAGAATATAACAGTGATGCATGATGGCCTTATTAATATAATAGTCTTGAAACACTAAGAATATTAAAAAAATTAATCATACTTACAGTCTGTATTTAGTTATAGGTTATAAAAACCACTTATAATTTTACTACTTTTCTTACAGCCTCTTGGAGAGGCCCTAAACAATTTTAGTAAAGATTCAGAAAGTTTTAAGTATGGTACTTTGATGATCAGACTGTAGCTCATTGCATTTTAAACATCAATAATATCACAAGTAGGATTCAAACTACCTTCATAATTATATAAGTTTCAGCTATTTATTCCAATTCAGAATCTCAGGGCTACTAACTAGTTGGATGTATAATGAGTTAATATCAGTGGAGTTGAGTTTGTGAAAACTTTGTCACTGTTCCCACTAGATTGTAAACTTGGTAAAAATCAAGGTTTATATGTTTTCACTGCCACAGATCATCTGAGTTCTTTAAGGAAATTAACAAAATTTAATATGTAAGTGAATGAATTTACACTCGGAATCAAATACGTTAACCAGGCTATGCTCTTTACGAATATAATCACTGTATGTTTAATGTCTTAAATTTCCCTTATTGCTTCCTGCCTTTTATATTTTGTAACTTCAGCTACCTTAACTTTACCTTGACATCTTTCCAGCTAACCAGAAATAAAAGTGGCAAATAACTGTTCTTGGATAAAGATTTAAGCATACAAATGTAGTTTATTAATTTTATTTTTTAAGACACTGTTTTTGAATTTTCAGTCATTTGTGAAGACAGTATAAATTCTTACTTAAAATTTTCAGTACTTTGTTTTTGCAGGTGGCCATACTCTCCTCACTAGCAAACCTGTCATTTTCCTAAACCATTCATCTCATGTATAGTTTTTGATTTTCTGGTGCCACCAACTCTGCAGATAATACAACTGAATATAGAAATTCTCTATTTTTTTCTTATTTTTAATTGAAGTGTGTGTACATGCACATGAATGCTCAGCTGTACTTTTGACAATTGCAGTCACTCTCAGAGGTTAGAGGTTCTTGAAGCCCAACAGTGCCAGGAATTGAACCAGGCATCCCTTATGCAAGGTATGTGTTCCATTTCTTTGGAGAGACTCTCTCTCTCTCTCTCTCTCTCTCTCTCTCTCTCTCTCTCTCTCTCTTTCTCTCTCTCTCTCTCTCTCAAAAACCAGTGGTGTTCAGAGCCTATTTATAGCTCTGGTGTTTGGGGATCATTCCCAGTGATGCTCAAGAAACTATGGGGTGCCAGTGATCACATCTGGATGTTCAAATATATTTGATAAATGATCCATTATAAATCATTTGCCTAATAGCCCAATAGTGATCTGTCAAGACTATCCTTCCATCTAAGCTCCTTCTCATTCTTTATTATTTTTGACAGATGTTATTTTTTTTCTGATTTTGGCCTCAAGATTAGAAAACATTCATTTTCTTAGAGAAGAGAACCAGGAATCCATTTTTGCAAAATCATACTACATGCACAGGACCAGTTGTGAACTCAACACATACACCATATTTCAAACACCAGTGAATGAGTTTGATGCAGAGTAGCCACGAATAATAAGCAAAGCCAGTCAGGACATAAACATGGGGTTCAGTTGGCTTCTCACCTTGTAGTTTCTATATATATGCCAAGCCAGACTGACTTTTTTTTTATTCTCCCAGTACAAATTCAACCATCAGGAGGATGGTCTATTGAGATCCAGGTGTAGTTTTACATATCAAAGGGATAGGTAAAAGGGAAAGAGGAAGTTGCCTGTATGCCTTTGTTTTGGATAAAGGCAGGTGTGACCTAACACATTCTTCTTTATAGTAAATATTGACTTTTCATCTTAATTTTAGTCTGTAACAATAACACTAAATGACTGCCTCTAAAATTTGAATTTTCATTTCTAAATAAGAGATTCAAAATATGAAAAGAATCTTGAATTTCAATAGATGTGCTTCACCAGAATTTGTGTTGTTTATCTCTCTTAATTCACTTCTCTGGAATCATGGTGTAAAGTTCAGCTACAAATCATTTGTGGTGACTCATAAGCTTAAAAGTTATATGACATAAATATCACAAGCTTCATGGTATTAGGAAGCCTACCATGAGGGCTTCGCTGGAAATAGCATGTAGACTAGATGATTTCCTGAAATAAAAATCTGTCTGTGGACAGAAATGAATATTCATTTTTTTTTATTGAGAGCAATGTGGATTACAAGTCTCTCACAGTTGTAGTTCAGTTATATAATGACAGGAATTAGGGCCATTTCCACCACTAATGTTGATTTCACTCCACCATAGTTCCCCAAATGCATCCCAAATCTCCACCTCCAGCCCCCTGATTGCTAGTGGAACAGGTCCAGGTTGTGTTTAGATTGTTATAGTTTGGTTCTCTGATTCTGTTATCATTGACTTTGACTTGGGTGTTTAGATCTGACCTGTTTTTGTGTTTGTTTTTATTTTTAAATATTTATTTTAAAAGACTTATTGAGTCCCTCATGTATAGAGGGTGCTAGTTTAAATAAAAAATAAATTTACCAATCTATCATAAAGAAAAGCTTCAATCTAGGGGAGAAATGAATTTATTCATTTGGATGTATAAGATATTTAAGTGAGAAGTAAAGCTTGTTATAATAGCAATTGCTGTTGGGTAGAATAAAGAAATTTGGTATTGGGATTTAAACATAAGTTCATGCACTCACCCCTTAAACTCATCATTATGTAGTAACCCAGTATTGAGAGAAGTTATTGGAGACAAATACATGATTCCTCCAAGGCAGTTTGTTTTAATTTTATATCTTAGGTCTCCAATTAATCTTCTTAACATACCACATGGATCTTCTTTTAATTTATAAAATCTATCCAACATTTAATTTCACTTGAGCTTCTCACAATTTTTAAAGTCTTTGATGATAGAAATGATAATATGACTAATATTAATGAGCAGAGAAAGATTTATAAGACTATATGTTAATTCATTAAACTTTCACAACATGGAATAACTGTTACTTTTATTCCTATTTTAGATGAAGATGTCAAGGGACAGGAGATTTAGTCAATCACCGAGTATTATATACTAATAAAAATGGGGCCTGGGAGATAGCATGGAGGTAAGGCGTTTGCCTTTCATGCAAGGGGTGGTCGGTTCGAGTCCCGGTGCCCCATATGGTCCCCCGTGCCTGCCAGGAGCAATTTCTGAGCACGGAGCCAGGAGTAACCCCTGAGCGCTGCCGGGTATGACCCAAAAACCAAAAAAAAAAAAGGGGGGGTCTGAAATTTGTATTTAACTGCATGTCTTAACATTGTCTCTTTTTTTTTTTCTGAGCTCTTTGCCAAAAGAACACTATCTTTATTCCACTTATGGCATCTTTTTAACACTCTCATTTTCCTATTGCACTATCTGTACCCAGTTCAGAAACATAGATTTCCGAACCTACTCTGAGATGTAGCAGAATAGAACATATGACACAAAATATATAACTTGAATATTGGGATTATTTTGAGTTTCAGGCAATAGAAAATAGCATGCACCATCCTCAACTCATTTCCTCTACCAGTAAGGGTGGGTTCAAAAGCTACAATTCTAAATACCTAGAGACTGCCAGAGAAGTTCTCTTATTATCTTCTTGAAATAAAGCTTTACCTATCATTGTTATATTTATATTTACTTCTTCAAAATAAAAGTTATTTCCTTCAAATTATTATCACTCTGAAAACATAATATGCTTTTATTTAGATGTCAGATCATATAAATCTAGTTTCTAACTAGACTTATATTGAATTATTCACCTATACTGTGTGTGTGCATGATGCATATGTTAATCAATTCTTTATCTCTCTTTAGTTTGTATATTATCAATACTGGATACTCAAGGCAGAGAACCTAAAATAAAAAATAGAGAGAAAACATTTTCCTCTTCTGCAGAGTTGGATAGAACTTTTTCTTTAATAGGCAAGTTGTATCAATTATCCAGTTACTGTTACTTTTCAACCTCATCTTTGAGCATGTCCCATTTTACCCAGATCTCCAGAAAAGGTATCCCAAATAAACTATAATTTCCTTATCTTTTTTTTATTTTTGGGTCACACCCAGCAGTGCTCAGGGGTTATTCCTGGCTCTAAACTCAGAAATTGACCTTGGCAGGTTCAGGGGATCATATAGGATGCCGTAATTTGAACCACCGACCTTCTACATACAAGGCAAATGTCTTACCTCCATGCTATCTCTCTGGCCCCAACCATAATTTCTTAAGTGTGCATACATAGAGGATACCATTGAGGAAAAAATTAGGAAAAGTTTTCTGAAAGAAGTCATGCAAAAACAGGTTTTGCATTACCTTGCAATAGTCAATTTTGTATTGGAACAAGAGGGAGGACTTTTCAAATAAATAGCGCCTATAAAAATGATATAAAGATGCAAATTAGCATGAATAATTAGCCTAAAGGGTTTTAAATAATTTTTAGTAGTTGTTATGAAACAAGAACTGAATGAACAGTGGATAGTTAGAACACCAGTTGTTCCTTTGATGCCAATAATATCACAATTGGGACTTGGTCTATGGACTTAAAGAAGTAAATACTTTTTAGCATTATTTAATTTTTTTTTTTTTTGGGGTTTTTGGGCCACACCGGGTGTTGCTCAGGGGTTACTCCTGGCGATTTGCTCAGAAGTCGCTCCTGGCAGGCACGGGGGACTTTATGGGGAATCGGGGAATGGAACCGCGGTCCGTCCTAGGTTAGCGCAGACAAGGCAGGCACATTACCTCCAGCGCCACCACCCGGCCCCTTATTTAAATATTTTAAGGTCACTTTATGATCTTCATAGGATATAAAAATAAACATAAGTTAATATTTTTATAAAAATTTTAATGAGGGAATCTGGTAGGTTCTATAACTTGGTCTAAAAGACAGTCTACCAAGATCAATAATATTAAACTTAGTATGTCAGGTGAGAATTCTAGTAATAAGTCATCCATGCTCTTTTAAGCTAAGTATGAAAATAGCAATAAAGCAAAATTTCTCTAGTGTAGGTCTAATTGAACCTCTACTAAACAGGAAAGAATTTTCATATTTCCAGACCAAAATTTGGAATTGCTATTGGTTTCCTAAAACTCTAGAGTTGATTCATTTGCTAAGATTTACAGTTGTGAAATATTACCTAATTTTCAACATCAGATAAAGGACAAGGTGCTTTATAAACTATGACTACATATTTATTGGTATGAAATCTTTTACTCACTGCCCAGTATAATATAAATTTTCCTTTCTGACCCCTAAAAAACAGAAGGGAGTCTAGTTTGACTTTTTCAAAGGGATCTTTTAAAATAGCCATTTAAAAATTTTTGTATTTATACATGATAGGAAGCATGATAAACAAATGAAATGGAAATAAGATTTCAAATCACTACATTCCTTGTGTCCTTTAACTTAATAACATAACATGAAGACATATAAGGTACACTAAAGAAAACTGTATCACAATACCCAACAATTCCCTCTTTGCTCTCATGACAAAATGATTTTTTTTCTAGGTAAGTAAATCTTGGAATAACTTTTAAAAATGATCATCATAGGTTTTATAATCAGACCAAGAAAGGATGATTTATTAATTAACAACTATATAAAATCATTCAAAGAAAAAAGGGTCAAAAACATATGGAGAAGCAAGAAAAAATGTGGCCACTTTTTAATCATAAAATGCATTTTTATTTTTTGGACAATGATTAGGTTCTGAACTAAAATTCTTATTATACTTCTCTAAAACTCTCCTTTCCTAGTAGACTTTTGGACTTCTGTACTTATCTTCACAAAGTTTAGCAAGAGTCCTTTTAAATCATTTTAGCTACCCTATCCTGGGGTTTAACTAAAATGGTTCCTCATCCTCTCAATATATTTGCTTAGTAATTATGCAAACACTGATGCCCTGAATTCCTAACCTTTAACTATTAATCTATTCTTTTAGGTTATATTTAGAATTTTGTCCAACTTCTCATTTCTGTTTCAAGAGCCCATTAGCACATTGCTGTAGTTCATAGACCCATCATAATAATCCTGTTGAAGAGTCATAATAGTCATTCTGTATTTAACCAGGGTTATGAATAATGTTTCTTTAATAGTCAAAAAGAGGAAAATTGTTACTTCCGTGTTAATTGCTATTTATTCTTGTGGCTTTACCATTTTCATATATGATAGCACACAGCATGCTTAAATTTAAGTCTCATTTTGCAAACATAGTTTAAAGGCATGGTTTAAAATTGAAGGATTATATTTGCATGATTTGCCTTAGAAAGCACCAAACTGTGTTTAGAATATAAAAAGTTCTCTTTGAAGCTATGATTAACTACATACTATACCTTTGGATGAAACTAGGGTTCTGATCAATATTTAATAGTGATTTCATGGTAGATGGGTGGGTGTGCTCATTAGAATAGCAAGAAAAGGATGCATTTTAATGTAGAATTAACAAATGTAGCTCAAGGGCAGGGGATATTTGCTTTAGAGATTTGTTGTAATTTAAAATTATGTGTGTTAAATATAGCATTACATGCATTTCTTTCAAATGACAAATTGTGTCCGAGACCTAAAAGTGTTACCATTATGATGATGGATGTGATTTGAAATGATGTCTGAACAGCTTAAATAAATTAACATTATGAAAACATGGCTCTAAACAATTTGGAATAGCTTCAGTTTTTAATTCATTCAGACATAAGATGTATTTCCTATGTTCCTAAATTCAGCTGCGTAAGTTAAAAAAGTCTAGAAGTTTGAGTGAAACTTTTTGGTATGCCTTCAACTTTTCTTTCTCCCTTCTTTTTCTTGAAATATAGTAACTCAAGATATGTTTTTATCCCTTGTCCACAAAGGAAATATTAAAAAATATTTTTAGATGATCTAAAAATTACTATTGACTAAAAACTCAAAATTTGGTACAATAGCAAAACATTTAGTACAATCGTATGGTAAACTGAAATGGAAACTTTAGAAATCAAAACAATCTATCTGAAAACCAAAAAAGTTAAGTATAGTTATAAAGATAGTGATTAGAGAAACAAGATTTTTGTAGAACATAAATTAGTATTTGCTTATTCAACATAAGTATAATCTAATTGGAATGGAGAGCTTTGAAGGCAGAAGGAATTTATTCTACAGAGAGTAACTTGGTCTTAAACAAGTAGAGATAAAGGAAATTTTCACTCCAACATATATAGTATGAAGTAACAGCTAGGTTGATTCAAACGGCATAAAATCATTTCATCTCTCAGTGTCAGGAGAATGAACTTTCTCTTAGATCTACCTATGCAAGCCACCAGTGTAGTTTAAAATGTCCTCTTTATCTTGGTGATAACTGAATCTTGGGATTTAATATGCATATGGATATATACAAGACACAGTGGTTGGGGCCGGAGCAGTGGAGTAAGCAGTAAGGCATCTGCCTTGCCAGCGCTAGCCTAGAAAGGACAGCAGTTCGATCCCCTGGCCTCTCATATGATCCCCCAAGCCAGGAGCCATTTCTGACCTCATAGACAGAAATAACACCTGAGCGTCACCAAGTGTGGCCCAGAAAAGCAAACAAGAAGACAGGGTGGTCAAAGTAGAATGGAATAAATGCTCATCTTTAACATTATTTATGCTAATTTATTATATAGATTTGAAAAACAAAATTCTGTGCTCTCTTTTGCTCTAAATATTGTTCTATGCTCTTACTTGTAGAAATAATCTTGAACTCTTAGGTAATTACTCTAAGACAAGTAACCCATTTTTTTTCTAAGAACATAGTAGTATTTGAAGAAACAAAGCATCTACGCTGAAAACAAATTTAATTTTATATGTTTCATGCATATTTATGTAAAATTTTTCTCATTATTATGTATTCAAATGCCTTTGAAAAATGGTGCCTTATATACCCAAAGGAATCAGGTAATTGCATGAAACCTGATGCAAAATTCAAGGTCTCTATTCCATCTGCTAGTTAATATGAATGCTGCAATAATACTTTCTGATTATTTGATTATTGCTTATACATGCCACATACTCTTTCCAATTCAAAATTTATTTATGATATTATTAAATATTTATATAAAAAGAAAATAATTTTAAAACAGGCTCTTGATTTTAAACTGTTTGAACCAAATGACTAGTATGTTTGGATATTATCACAGCTCATAGTGTATAAAAATGAGAAAATAAGATATCCAAGATATTATAATAGCAATAAAAGGATTATTTCAGTATTATAGAATTAGAAAATATTCAATTTATAATTATTACTGTTTTAGGAAAAGTAACATGCTTGTTTATAAATACACTTCATATCACTTTATTTGGAAAAGAAAATATGAATAAACTTACTGTTAGGTTTGCTATAAGGCTGATTTATTGACAATGATCCATATATCAAGATATCTTAAAAACCTCAATTAGGGGTCGGAGAGATAACGCAATGGTATGGTGTCTGCCTTGCATGCGACTGACCCAGGACAGACCTCCGTTCAATCCCCAGCATACCATATGGGGCTAATATTTAAAACATCTAAGGTACTGACAGAACTTAACAAGAAAAAAAATACTTAACAAGAAAAAATCATCTAACCCCATCAAAGTATGAACGGACACTTCTTCAAAGAAGAAATACAAATGGCTAAAAGACACATGACCCACATCACTAATCATCATGCAAATCAAAAAACAATGAGGTACCATCTCATGCCCCAGAGACTGACACACATCACAAAAAACAAGAACAAATAGTGCTGGCAAGGGATGTGGGGAGAAAACTGTCATTCACTGCTGGTAGGAAAACCATCTAGTCCAACCTTTATGGAAAACAATATGGAGAATCCTCAAAAAAACTGGAAATATGATTCATCTATATTATATTTTAATTTATATTTTATATTTTTATTTTTGATGTCTTTTTAGCAGCACTCAGAGACCCAAGGAGATCTCTTGGCAATACATGGTCTAGCATCATGAACCTAATGGTTCAGTGTTTGGACCTAGTAATATGGTGTTGCTTGTGCAAGTAAACTGCAGATGTTAGGATTTCAGTCCTTTGAGCTATTTCTCTTAGCACCAGACATCATTTTTACATAGGTCAGGAGGAGGAAATAAAAGAACTGGTTAGGGAAGTTATCTAGAAATCCAGTAAAATAATAATAAGCAGTTTCTTGTTCTATGTTCTTCTGTGAAGATATTAGAACCCATCTCATGAAGACTTCTTTAAGGGAGGTATCTATCTGTAGTATTTTTATTAAAAGAATCTATTGCCAGATTCATAGTCCCTCTCATGTAGTCAACATTATGCCAAAGGACAAACCTTGAGTGACATATAAATACGACATATATTTCAACCTTTTGCCAAAGACATTTTAGATTTCCCTAGAGCCTGTGATATCTTACTTTTAAGTATTTTATTTATGTTCAAATTTCGTTGTAAATATAAATATTTATAATTATACATCATATTATTATATATTATAAATTATAAATATTTATAAATAAAATATAGATGTTAACCTAGTTTGTAACTAAATGCATTCTAGGTAAAGTATACAACTTTTTTGGGGGGGAAACTTCAAGTATAAAGATAGATGTAAAGTCTTGGTGATATGAAAGATTGATAAGTAATCTGGGACAGTTCCATTTTTGGATTATGTGGGCCATAGTACATATTCTATTTCTGCATGTCATGAGGAACAATCTTGTAACATCATGATCTTCCAAAGCCTCAACTTCCTTATGAAATGAAGACATTCACATTAGCACAGCAGACCCGCAGAGTAAAATTTCAATGAAATGTCAGCAGTTGCTATGTATTTTACATAGGTATCTTATTTTTAACTAGGGCAGAGGCTGAACTGGAATAAATTAGTGAAATCAGTGAAGCAAACCTTAGTTCATTCATTTATGAAGTATAAAGAACAAAAGACAATGAAATGGCAAAGGCCAATACAAGAACATCCCAGAAAAAATATAAAAGAATGTCTTGGAACTTTTCCCAGGCAGGGGCAGCTTATTGATTCTCCCCTGGTACAGTCTTTTATCATTATAGTTGTGGAGAAAGAGAAATTGTTTAGACTTTTTCAGTAAAGGAATGGGCTCTTAGATAAACCTTGCTGCTTCTGGCTAGTGGGAGAAAGTATATAAAAATGTGAACCAAATCTCTTGGACTATGTTATGATGAGTTGACTGTGTCTCCTCAAAACATACCCATTTAATTCCTAGCTCCAGTACCTTGAATGTTACCTTATTTATTGGTAAGGCTTTACAAAATAGTGAGTAAACTACAATGTGCTTGCTAAGGTGAGCCCTGATCCAGTTTGATTTGCATTCTGATAAAAATAGAAAAATTAGACTCACAGAGAAGTTACTACAAATGCACAGACTACATGAGGACACACTGAGAAGACATCCAAAGTCAAATCATGAGAGAAGCCACCAAATTTCATAATCAAGTCTTCTACTATCTTTATTTTAGACTTCAATTTTCTAGGAATGTGAGAAAATAAGTTTCTTTTTTTTTTTGGTTTGGTTTTTGGGCCACATCCAGCGGTGCTCATAGGTTCCTCCTGGCTCTGCACTCAAAATCGCTCCTGCCACCAGGGACCATATGGAATGCCAAGATTCGAACTAGTGTCTGTCTTGAGACAGCTTCCCACAAGGCAAATGTCCCACAGTTGTGCTATCTCATCTGTCCATAAAATAAGTCTTTATTGTTAATATATCTAAGTTGAAGCATTATGGTGGGACCAGGAATTTATTAGTCACCTAATTTTAGTAATATTTAAGCATAGTTAACCTATTACTAACTTGATTAATATAAGATAAAATTAAAATGAATCTGATCCTGCATTGACAAGTGTGTAATGAAAAGAAATGAGTAAAAGAGAAAACTTTCATGACCGCATATCATGTTCAGGATGCTATGGAACCAATACCTTAAATTTCAGAGAATGGGTCAGTCTTCATGAAAATCTTGAAGATGATTTTTTAGTTTTCTGAGTAATTTTAGAAAAGGATCTGTTGATATAAAATACCAGAGAGGATGTGTGAAGGCAATAAATAAGAAGTCATTTGAATGACAAAACTTTTTGCAAGTTGTTACTAATAGAGATCAATACAAAAGACAGATTCGACAGATGAACAGAGGAAGGAAATAGAATCAGTTGTGATACAGTTATAAAGTTGTAAGAGATTATAGCAAAAGGTAGAGTATATCCATGCATGTTTTGGAGAAAACATCCTGACTGCCATGCTTGGTAAATTTGGGCATGTTTAGAAAAGGATATTGCAGATTAGGAACTACAATGAGGCTTCATATTGGATAGTGATCATTGGTGCACTGGAAGCAATGGATCCAGCTTCCAATCAAAATGGAGAACCCACTTATAAACCAAATATATCCTTCTAGACAGATAAAAATATTAAAAGAATTTGGTGACTGTTTAGTAAACATATGTTGACTTCACAATTATTTGATTTCTTAAATTAGACATATTTTTCCAGATTAAAATAATTTTGTTTTTTGGTTTTTGGGTCACACCCGGCCATGCTCAGGGGTTACTCCTGACTCCATGCTCAGAAATTGCTCCTGGCAGGCACGAGGGACCATATGGGGCACCAGGATTTGAACCGATGACCTTCTGCATGAAAGGCAAATGCCTTACCTCCATGCTATCTCCCGGGCCCCTAAAATAATTTATTTTGTCACCACATATGTCAAAATTTTTCCAAACTTTGTCATCTACAAACATGGTGAGAGATGATCTTAGATATTCTGATTTGTTTAATATTACTTTGACCCCTCTTAGTTGACACTGATTTGGTACTTAAACCTGTTGACTATAAATGAACTTATGCTGATATTTCCTAGGTCATATTTTCTTTTTTCTTATGATTCATTTATTGACTTACAAATAACCATACCTTTAGGTACTCTCTACTTCACACAATTGCTTCATATCCTTTACAAATTAAAGTAATTTCATGACTTTATATGCAAATAAAAAATTTTATGTAAGCAATCTTATTTCAACTATCACAAAGTTTAATATATATATTATAAATTATCTGTTAAGATTTACATCCAGGGGGCAGAGAGATTGAACAGTGGGTAGGGTGTTTGCCTAGCTTTCTCTTCTGACTAGGTTTAGAACCCTGGCATCCAATATCGTCCTCTGATTTTGCCAAGAGTGATTTCTGAGTGCAGAGCCAGTAGTAAAAACTGACTGCCTTGAGGTGTGACTCAAATAAACAAAATAAAATAAAATAATTTCATTCAGTTAAATAGTTATAATTAATAACAATATTACTTTATTCCTAGAATTTAAATATATATATATATTGAGATATATTGAGATGCTCAGAGAAAGTGTAGTGGATAAGGAGCTTTGCTTGCATGCAGGTCTCCTGGTTTCAATCAGTGTCATCTCCAGAGTTCTCAAGGGAAACTTGAGAAGTGATCTTGTGCATGAAATTAGGAGTAAGTCCTGAGTACTTCTAGGTGTGGCCAAATATATCTTAAAATATTAAATGTATATTGATAGAAATACCAATTAAAAAGTACTAGACCTATATATAATCAATTCTTCAATTCTGCATTTGTTATACTTTCCATTAAAATAGATTAGTATTTCTCCAAAAATAATTTAGTATTATGAACCTATAAAGTAGGTTTGCATTTAGAATGTGATTTTCTATGAGGTGAATGAGACAAATCATAAAAATCAAGCTATTTGTAGAAATCAAACTATTATGTTTTTCTTCAAATATGTATATATATCCTAAATTCTTCCACTGAATTTTTTGGTCTCCTTGGGCACAGAGGTTATTTGACAGTAACAATGTTTTATAGGAAATATTTTTAACGTTCTGCAATATTTTTGGAGGGTGGGTCATATCTGGCAATGCACAATTATGACATCTTGCTCTGCACTCAAGGACCACTCCTGGCAGTTTTAGAGGATCTTATGGTGTGCTGGGAATCAAATACAGGTTGTCTGATTGAAAAACAAGCACTCTACTTATTGTACTATTTTGGGGTCCTTTTCTGAGATATATTTTTATGAAATTTTCGTTTTGGTAATTAGGGGGCTTTAAACATGAAAACTATGTTATATGTACATGGTACTTCCAAAACAATGAATTGTCTGGTGTTAAATGTCAGCCATGTGGAGACTGAGAAACACCATTTTAGAGAAGTTTGCTTACACTGTACTGCAGTATCAATAGCCATAGCTGTGCTACATTCTTAATCAACTTTATTAGAATTATGATTATTCCTATAATCCCAAGCATCTGACTACCTTTTGATGAAAATGGCTATTTGTTTAAAGGCAATACTACAGTCTTCTGTAAAATATTTTTAAACAGTTTTAAATGATTCTATCAATAGTTTGTCCTGGATGCCCAATTTTAAAAAAAGTTAAATTTTTGTTGTATTATTACAATCCAACATAACCTTCCTAATCCTATGATGACCATACATTACTTTCTTTATTTTGGTGTGAGGTAAATTCCTTCATAAAATTTTTTGTCTTAAAACATATTTCCCAGGGGCCAGAGAGATAGCACAGAGGTAAGGCATTTGCCTTGCATATGGCCCACCAGAGACTGACAGGTTCGATTCATGGTCCCCGAGCTTGCCAGGAGATATTTCTGAGCACAGAGCCAGGAGTAACCGCTGAGCATAGCCAGATGTGGCCCCCAAACCAATTATTTAATAAATTAATAAATATTAAAATGTAAAAAATATTTCCCAGAAGCAATTCCTGAAACACAAATTCCGATGCAAATAATTTATGTAGGTAGTGCTTCCAGTCAAGCAGAAGTTGGAAAATAATCAGTGAAAGGGGAAATATCTAAGTGTTCTTCTGGAGGGTTTCTTTTGCTTATTATGGAAAAGGTTTCTTTGAAATATAAGCTTATGTGTCAGTTGCCCGTCCAGAAAACCAAGTAGATAATTGTGCACTCATTTTCATGGATTGATGTATAAAGTTCAGAGGCCCATGATGACTGCATGGTGATGCGTCCCCCCAAAAAGCTATCATTTCCTATGCAAAAACACAAGAACTACTCTTTTTAAACAAGGATGACAGAGTGGGGAAACGTTTAAGAAAATGGTTAAAAAGTTTAGAGAAGTTCTGTGTGGATCATGGACAGTGTTTCCTTCATCCTATGGTAGTCATATATTTGTAATGTTAATCAGAATGAGTCTAGGATACTCTCCTTGTGGTACAAACATCTATATAACTGTTCAGATTTACAAGGTAATAATTTCCTAGGAAGGTTGGTTTAAATTTTACTGCATGACTCACTGTCAATTTGTTATAATTGCATTTTATCTCATACTTTTAATATGAATTTCTCATTTCCCATTGCTCTTCCTATATGTTATTAATCATAACCATCATAACTTCTGTACTTCAGTGGGATTAGTGTTCCCCCATGAACTAGAACTATTAAATCTTAATAGTCTCTCTATGATTTTTCTACTTGACTTGTTATGACATTAATAATTTCATCAGAGTTTAGGTATTGTGAAATGTTATAAATTATACTGTTGGGTTCCAAACACAATGCATCCATAAAGCAAACTCCTCAGTGAAAATAAAATATTAAGTAAGTGAATACTAAGTGGGAAATATCCACATGAATTACTCGATGATATTACTTATTCATTTTTTAATTTTTATTTTTAATTTGTCTTTCCAGAAATCGTGAAATTATTCTAGATGACTTTCTACAAGGGTATTTCCAGCATTGATGTTTTATATAAACTCATCTTTGTTATCCTGAGCCAAATATTAAAATAGTTGTAATATTCGAGAAGTTTAAAATGAATGTATAAGTCTTGTACTTTATAACTTTGGTTCTATCATTTGTACCAGGTTACATTCAAGGAATAAAATCAAATTGGTTTTGTAGCAATGCAATCTTCAAAAAGCTATACTCTGAGTCCACTTCTACTAGATGTCAGAAGCAAAATCATTATCTCTTGCCAGAGATTTCTTCTAAATCTTCACTTGCCCACTGAATAGTTCTAACTTGATATTTCTTCTCTTCTTTAGAGATTTACTGAAAATAACTCCTGTATTGGAAACCTCAAGATTACATTATATCATACAATTTATTATGTGAGCCTACTCAGTATAGAACTCAAATTCTGTAATAGGTTCTGGCAAAAAATATACTAAATAATGGTGTGGGTAATATAAAAATCTCTATACATATTTATATACATGTACAGTTCATAATATTGCTTAATAATCTCAAGACTGAAAGGAAATCTTGAGCTAGCATATAACTATTTCACAAAGATTTATGAGAAGCCTATTTCCCGTTTTATTGTTCTTCTGTATGGTCCAAAATTATTTGACTAGCTTTTCAAAAAACTGTATGTTGTAAAAGAAATAAATGAAAACATCTCTCTTTAAAGACCGAAAAAGTTACATACTTCACCTACCCTCCTGTGTTTGTCACAATTTTATCAAAAGGCCACACTTTAAATGGAAAAAAAGTTGGAAAATATGTTCTGTATTGTAGGCAACCATCCATCAAGCTGAAAATTCTATTACTGTGGATAAAGGAGACATGTATCTTAGAGAACTTTTATAGTTACCTACTAGACAATAGTCACAATACATAGGTGGTTGAATCAAACTAATAACTTGCTTTCTAAACATGCAATGGAAAATTTAAGGGTGTAAAGGATGGGGCTGGAGTTGTGGTGCAAGCAGCAGGGCTTTTGCCTTGCATGCAATGGCCTAGGACAGACCACGGTTCAATCCTCCAAAGTTCCATATGATCCCCCAAGCCAGGAGCGATTTCTGAGCAAAGCCAGGAGTAGCCCATAAGTGTCACCTAGTGTGGCCCCA
>PVKC010026916.1:0-15947 GCA_004027635.1 Crocidura indochinensis
GAAGGAAGGAAGGAAGGAAGGAAGGAAGGAAGGAAGGAAGGAAGGAAGGAAGGAAGGAAAGTCTAGAAAAGGCATGGCATCTCTAAGTATGTACTACTGGCAGGAGATGTTGCTCAAAAAACAATGAGTTTTTGTCAATTCTATGATTAACTCCATCAAAGACCTTGCATTTGCTGGTAATGTTTATTTATTTATTGGCTTAGGGGCATCACCCGATAGCACTCAGGGGTTACTCCTGATTCTTTGACCAGAAATAGCTCCCGGCAGGCTCAGGGGACCATATGGGATGCCAGGAATTGAATACAGGTCTATCCTGGGTTGGCCATGTGCGAAGGCAAATGCCCTACTGGTGTGCTATCTCTCCAGTCCCTGCTGGTATGTTTAGAGTGGAGAAATGATATTAAAATCCTACACAGGAACTAGTACAGTAGTTAGAGCACATACCCTGGTTCTTCTCTAGGAACCATGTAATTCCCTACACACCTAGAAGGCCCTGCAGAACCACAACAGTACAGCTACCCCAGCACCACAGAGCCCAAGCAGTCCAGCAACCTCAGGCCCTTAAATTGAACAAAGTCATGATTGACTGAAAATACTGGTGGGACCACTCTGGACCTCCTAAGCATTTTTGGAGCCCTCCACTCCCAATAAAGAAAACCTGCAATCTTCACCCATACCGGTGTTCTATGCAAACCCTCCTCTCAGGGCAATACACCTACCTGATTTGGTACATGCTCCCAGCAAGTTGACAATATTTAAATGAGGCCCCAAATGAGTCATTATCTTCAGTTCTGACATGAGAGCTTGCTTTTCACTGGATCTAGCAGTAGCTGTTGAAATAAATCCCATCAGTCCAACTGAGCTACTTACTTCCCAGAAAAAGCCAGCAATGAGCCTAACCAATGATTGACTATCATGTTATTTACAAAGAAAAACAGACAGTGAGTCTATCTAGAGGAACATGGACGCCTTTGACTTGAAGGCAAAATGTATTAGCCACTAAGGAGAGCTCTTGATTTTCCAATGTAGAGACATGAAAAAGGATCTAAAACTATTTAAGGAATAGACTAAAGTTGATACAATATAGCCTAGGGAGGGTAGAATGAGCCGAGATCTACATCCAAGGTTGGCATTCATTGGCTATGTGACTTTAAGCAAGTCTCATAATAGCTCCAGATGTATGGGGAAAAAAACCTCTGGGGACAAGGAAGCAGCTTGACTCAGTGGTAGAGTATTTGTTTTGCATTGGTGAAGCCCTGGGTTTGAATCACAGCACAGCAGAACAGAACAAGCAATTCCTTAGGAAGGGGCGCTTACGTTTTAGCATCTTTACAGCTACTTTCATGACAGGCTGGGACCGGCTTAATCCATAAGCAGTTCCTTCAACCACTTTTCCAAAGGCACCAGATCCCAGGATCCGACCTGCAAGCAACAAGAATCATTAAGGCCAGCCTTCCCCAGGGTTGGCACTTAGCGGTATACAGCTGGGTGGTGTTTTTCCTGTAGGGAGCAAGCATAATGATTTCTCCAAGACATCATGTCAAAACCAGACTTGAGCCCACGGGGAAGGAAATTAGTATAATTGCTTTTGTCAAATAACATTTGCAAGGGAAAGAAAAACACAGCCAGGAGAAGGGAGGGAGTAGGTCTTCCCAGCATGAGCGCTCTGTCTACCAGCTCATGTGCTGAGCTAGAGGGGCTCCATGGCACTTTCTTTCTTTGACTGGAGCCCAAACCCCCTGGTTCCCTGTCCTTCTGTTTGCCACTTGCAAGCGGGAACATATTTTGCATCAATAAATCCTTTCCCACTGGAAGTCCTTCCATATTCAAGAGATCACGGGTTCTATGGAGAGATGAAGTCAGCTTAGAGCTGATAGTATGGCAAGCTCTCATGGCTGACTGGTTTTTTTTAGGAAGAAAGAAAATAGTTAAATTGCTAAATCTGCATGGTGGGAGATATACAAAGAAAAAGAAATTGTGAGTCCTATCCTTCCAGACCTCACAGTCTACACATCCTTGAATGATTAGTTCTATCAAAGATAGCCTGAAAAACAACTTACTCATAAGAACACAAACAGAAAGCATTGCTGCTGACAGCATGCAAGCTGGCTGGAAACCGTAGCTGGAAAGAGAAGGCTTCCCTGGCAGTGTGAGAATACACTGAAGCTGAAAGACACAGCAATGCCTCTAGGCCTATTGGAAAGACAGCTCTTCCCTCTCATCCTCATACTTTTTTCCTTTTTAATTTCTCCTAGGTCCTTGTCCCTTTTCATTTTTCTTCTTTCTTTTCTTTTCTCTTCTTTCTCTCTTCTTTTTTTTAAAGAAAGAAAGGGAAATCATAAATAAAGTTTCATTCTCAGGTAGAAATATTTACAGAGAGATAGTAAGGCACTTTTTTTTTAACTTGGCTGACCTGGGTTGGATCCCTGGCATTCCATATAGTCCCCTGAGGAGTATTCCCTGAGTTCAGAGTCAGGCTTAGCCCTGACTATTGTAGGCAGGGCCCCAAAACAAAAATAAATAAAATAGACCATTAAATGAAGCATTTTTTAAAAAGCATTTGAAATTGAGAACAACTAGGATGTATTTTTACATGCAGTTTTGGTTTAAATAACCTACTAAGACAGCCTTCCTCAACAGCTACCATTCTGCATTTATAGAAAGTTAAAAAACTACTGGTCTAATACCTTAGTTCTAACTGTTGATTCATGGACCAAATGGTCCTAAATGTAAAAAGTTGAAGAACACTGATCTGGGGGAGTGGAGGGGAGAAAAAGGGTCAAAGGGAGTTGGGTGGGAGGGGATAATGGGAGGGAGTAAGGAAAGTGATAAGGAAGTGAACACCAGTACAATAGTGGAAGGGAAAAGTGCCTGCCACAGAGGCAGGCTGAAGATGCTGGAAGGGAAACTGGACATTGGTGGAGGGGAGTATACAAGTATAGGGATTGGTGTTTGAACAATGTATACCTGGAACTCAATCATAAATATCATTGTAACTTTTTAATTCATGGTGATTCCATTTCAAAAAAAAAAAAAAAAGCTAGAGTGCATTCTTTGCATGCAAGAGCCGTATGTTCAACCCCAATCTCAACACATGGTCAAACAAGTATCTTTCAAACGCAAACCTGAGCACTGAGTTGAAAGTGGCAACTGTGTACAACCTTGTGTGTTACAAATCCAAAATAAACTATCCCTCTAAAAAAGAGTTAGCTTTTCAGTACATTGAAGCAAGACAAGAAAATAATTAAAATCTGCCATTAGGGGCTGGGGAGATAGCATGGAGGTAAGGTGTTTGCCTTCCATGAAGGTCAGTGGTTTGAATCCCGGTATCCCATATGGTCCCCCAAACCTGCCAGGGGCGATTTCTGAATGGAGAGCCAGGAATAACCCGAGTGCTGCCAGGTGTGAGCCTCCCCAATATAATAATAATAATAATGATAATAATAAGAATAAAATAAAATCTGCCTTTAGCCTCCTCCACAAAATATACACCACTAGAATATTTATGGTGACACACTTCTAGCTCTAACTTTCATTTGTCTTTATCCTGTTTTTTGTTCAGTCCAAAAAAAAATGTTTTTCAAACTTCTAGACTAAACTTTCAATATACTTGATTTCAGCTCTGGACTGAAATATTTAAAAAGGTTAAGATATATTGACTTGATTGTGTTCACATTTGCCTTAAAATGTATTTCTAATCAGAGGATGCTCTGTGACACATAGCTTCAACATAGAATCTGTGCAAAAACCAAGATCTCTAATTATGGAAGTGTGACTGGGACAACTGGGACTGAATAGAACATTTTCTGGGACCATGAGGAAAGACTTTGGGGGGTAAACTATTAGTAGACCTGGAGCCTGTAGTCAGTCTTATGACAGATGCTTCATGGGTAGGTAGGGACACTTTTTCAGGCCAAGGATATATCCTTTCTAATTTCACCAATATTTGCTGCGCACACACACATACACACATGCACACACACATATAAAAAAACGGCCACATTTTCTTTTTTTTTTTTAATTTTATTTGTATCTACTAGATAGGGGCTCCCACCTTTCTCATATAACCTTGGGACATGAATTATTTTGTTTTACCTCATATTTCTGCATTTTTCTACAAATTGAGTAAGTAATAAAAAAAGAGAGAGAGAATAGGTGTCAGAGGCCAAGTGGTCTCAGGTGCATTGGTAGAGATTTTAAAAAAGGTCAGAACTAAATACTCAAGCCAAAGTCAATACAATAGAATCAAGAGACCCAACTATAACAATTTAAACTTAAAATGGGTCTGTTACACTGGCAGGCCAACAGGCTAAGGGTGGAGGTATCAGATGCATGATGGGAATTTTGATGAAAGAAGTTCAACACTGGTGGTGGGAATGGCCCTAACTCACTGTCACTATATGCCTGAAATCTAACTATGAAAGAATTGTAATTCATGATGGTTTCAATTAAAAATAATAATAATAATGAAAAGACACATAGAAAACTATAAAAATGTATTTCTATACTTTATATTCTAACATAATATTGAATACAGCCTCAGAATATACTGGGATCAAAATATAGTTTTTGTTTGTCCTCATTCCTTCTTCATCTGTTCCTTTTTAGTCACAGAGATTCATCTCATTTCCAATTTGTGCCATTTCCAAAGCAATGCCATTTTGATGGGTATCTTTGGCAGGCCTTCTCACATTCTCTTCTCTCTTTGTAAAATTGTCTATAACCATAATTTGTGATGGAATAAGATACTGAAATAAAAAAATTATTGCAGTGATCCAATTAACTCATTTTTCAAGGCAAAAGTATAGTTCTGAAATCCAGTTTGTATCACTTAGCTCTCAGAAGGAATGAGTTCTGATTCCTCTCTCTTCCACAGGTCCAGAAAGAATGAAGATGGATGTAAAATAGAAGTGAGTCTTTGGAAATGACGCCAGAAGGGCTTACCAAGTACAAGTCCATCTCTTGGAAACTCCCATCTTGAGTCATAAGGCAGCTGCATTGGGTCCACATAGATATACTCATGTCCATCTGGGCTAATAGATTCGATAACCCGCCAACGAATTTCATACCTTGGTTTCTATAAATGAACAGGATAGGGAACTGGTAAATTGTCTAATCCCAAAAACTTCCAATCAATTGGCAATATCTAGCAGAACTTAATAGTAATCACGCAATACATAATGACTGAGCTTCTCTGAAGTTAGTTCTTATTGACCTATGGCTTATGATGCTCTTAATGCTCAATGTTCTTATGGCTTCCAAGATTTTGAGTATTTAGAAAAAATAAATACCTGTTTCCAAATGACAACCAGGACAATAAGTGAGATGATCACAATCACCAACAGCACCAAGACTGCAGCAGCCACTGTGAGCTCAGAACGCAGAGCTAGAAGACAAGAGAGAGGCATGGTGGAAAATATGTGAGAACATGAGGAAGGGCAGGAAATAGGGTGGCCCTATCTGAACCCCAAATCTCTCACCATTGGTGGGGAAGGGTGAGGGATGCCTGACTCATGTGTGAGATTGGTTACTTCAAAAGTAACTAACTCATAAAATGATACCAACACTTCTCTTTGAAGAGAAAGGGATCAAATTCAATCAATAGGAATGACTGAGGCCTTTCAAGCTGCTGCCTAATAGACCCACGGCTGCAGTCTTGGGGGCCAACCCTGCCCAGAAGCTGCTGCTGAAACCAGAGGTGAGCTGGAAAAGCCCAAGAAGGGTGTACTCTGATCTCAGCCAACCTTTCAATTCGAACAGTTTTGGGGCCAACCCCACCCTGAAGCCTGTGCAGAAGCCAATTGATCAGAGGTGAGGTGGAGCCAGAAGAACCCGGTTGCTCCACTTTACTCTGATGCTGCATACATCTCCTGGACAATGAATCCTAGCACAGCACGCAGAAAACATCACACTACTGATGAGACAAGGGGTGTGGGTGGGAATGCAAGTCAACACTATGCATAAAGAATGAAGATGATAGCTCTGAACACCCAAAAAGTGCCAACTACCTAGTTAGATCAAATTGAACAAACCACAAATAAGAATCAAGAGTATATGAAAATAGAGATGAGAAACTCCAAACTGAAATAACAGGACTGAAAAACGTGGTAGGCAAAATGAAAACCTCAATGGAAAGTTTCTCCAACAGAGTAGCAGCAGATGAGGATAGAATCAGTGAGCTGGAAGATGAGGTGCATAACAACTCCATACAACAAAAGAGAATGGAAAAGAGCCTTAAAAAATGAGACAATAGGAAAAAAATCCTCCAGAAATGTGAACAGACAAAAATAGAAGTCTTTGATAAACTTAACAGAAATAACGTAAAAATCAGTAGAGTTCCAGAAAACCAGGAAGAAAATCCCCAATAAGAATCAATAGTCAAGGAAATCATTGCAGAGAAACTCCCAAAGCTAAAGACTACATGCAATCAAATCCTGCATTCCCAAAGAGTACCAGTTAAAAGAGATCCTAAAAACGCACCCCAAGACATACCCTAATCACAATGACGAATCCCAGATAGGGATAGAATCCTAGATAGATCAAGAAGGGAAATTAAGGGGCCCGGGAGATAGCATGGAGGTAAGGCGTTTACCTTTCATGCAAAAGGTCATCGGTTCGAATCCCGGTGCCCCATATGGTCCCCCGTGCCTGCCAGGAGCAATTTCTGAGCATGGAGCCAGGAGTAACCCCTGAGCACTGCCAGGTGTGACCCAAAAAAAAAAAAAAACCAAAAGAAAAAAAACAGGACAGAAGAAGGGAAATTAAAATCAAAGAAGCATGCTTAAGATTTACAACAGACATGTCACAAGAAACCCTCAAGGCCAGAAGGCAGTGGTGGGACAGTGACAAAACTCAATGAAATAAATGCTTTGCTTAGAATACTGCACCTAGCCAGACTCACTTTCAGATTAAAGACAGTATGCATAGGGGCCTGCGAGATAGCATGGAGGTAAGGCGTTTGCCTTCCACGCAGAAGGACAGTGGTTCGAATCCCGGTATCCCATATGGCCCCCCTTGCCTACCAGGGGCAATTTCTGAGCATAGAGCCTGGGTTAATAACCCCCGAGCATGCTGGGTGTGACCCAAAAACCAAAAAAAAAAAAAAAAAAAAAAAAAAAAAAAAAAAAAAAAAAACTAAAAAAAAAAAGCTCAGAAACTTTAGAGACTCAAAACCAGCCTTAAATGACTAACCAAAAGGTCTACTTTAAGACAAGAGAAACCAAAAGACATTCCAAACTCCTACACACAGATGACACTAAATCCCATGACAATTCTCTCTCAATGTCAATAGACTAAATGCACCAGTTTAGAGATAGAGTGTCAAAATGAATCAAAAAGCTGAATCCAACATTCTACTGCCTACAGGAAACATATCTGAATAGTCAGAATAAACATAGATTCAAAATCAAAGGTTGAAGGACAATCATCCAAGCAAACAATTCCCTTAAAAAAAAGCAAGAGTAAAGTGGCCATACTAATATCAGGTGACACAAATTTTAGAAAGGTTATAAGGGACAAAGATGGACATTTCATAATAACCAAGAGGTATGTATAACAGGAAGAAATCTCAATCCTAACATATACACACCCAATGAGGGAGCAGGCAAAATATTTAGTACACTTGTTGACAAATCTGAAAGATATCAATAGCAACACAATAATAGTGGGAGACCTCAACACTGCCCTGTCTCCCCTTAATAGGTCGACCAGACTGAAACCCTGAAAAGAGAAATGGAAGAAAGTGAACTAGTATATTTATATTAGTATATCATATATAATATATATGGCAATCCATCCCCAGAAAACTGAATACACATTCTTCTACAATGCACATGGGTCATTCTCCAGGATAGACCACACATTGCAAAACTCAAAGAGTATAGGGGGTTGAAATGGTAGCACAGTGGTAGAGCGTTTCCTTGCATGCGGCTGACCCAGGATGAACCTGAGTTCAATCCCCGGTCTTCCATATGGTCCACCAAGCCAGGAGTTCTCTCTTTTCCTTTTAAAGAATTCAATCTATTGGACCCGGAGAGATAGCACAGCGGCATTTGCCTTGCAAGCAACTGATCCAGGACCAAAGGTGATTGGTTCGAATCCCGGTGTCCCATATGGTCCCCTGTGCCTGCCAGGAGCTATTTCTGAGCAGACAGCCAGGAGTAATCCCTGAGAACCACCGGGTGTGGCCCAAAAACCGAAAAAAAAAAAAAAAGAATTCAATCTATCTTGGCTGTTATAAAGCAATAAAGTCAAAGAACAAAGAACATCTTTTCCAACTATCATCTCTGCACTCAGGTTAGCTGTATTATTAGTAACCAAAGTATCCAGAAGAGGGTACCCTCTGCAGGACAGGGTTTGAGAAGTGAATTTGAGTGGCAGGGCACCCAGACAGATGCCCAGAGCAGACCCTTTAGAGTACTCAAAGCTGAATTTCTGCCTGGAACCCTTCATTCCCTTCTATGATTCTGATGTCAGCATAAGGGTTGGGATCATGAGTTGCCCTGACATTGGCAACTCACTGAAAGCCACCAGCTTCAGCTCTCGAGTCTCAGTCCAAAGGAGATTTTTAGCCACACAGCGCACTGCAATGGTCTCCTCAACTTTGGCAAATGTCACTCTGCCTTCCACAGTACTCCTGTTTCGGGGAAAGCTCTCCATGATGAAGTTTGAGACATTGTTCGTCAGAACTGTCCACGAGGTCTCATTATTACATCTGAGGAGGAAAGAGACATAAATGTAAGTCTACTGGTTGTGAGAAATGGAGGTCAGTGGATGCTTAAGAATGATCCAAGACCATAAACTCTTTAACCTTGTTCACATGTGGCCACTATGGGTCAGTCCTCTTAGTTTTCATGTAGATGGACATTACAACTTGTTGGTACATACTCAAAGGAAATAAACCACATGTGGATCATTGCAAATGAGCAGTCTGTGGCAGCAAGGCCAAAATAAATTAGTTCAAATAGAATTACCAAATTCAGGGTTGAATGCTAGGAGCACATTGAGTAAGTCAACTTTGAGAATGTTCATCTCAATTTCCCACTCCAGGACAGCCTCCTATTCTCTCCTTCCTCTGCTAACAGTGCACTAGGGTTTCATCAGTCTTGAGCTGACACCTCTTGTGCAACTGCAGTTCAAAGGTAATTCCTGCCCGTTAGCCCATGAAGAAGCCAGGCCGAAGAATAACAGTCTTCAGGAGAAGTAATCAGTTCTACCACAACCAGTTGCTCTGGGTGGAAGCATAACTATGTATGACTCCTATGCTCTTACAAGAAAGTGGGCATGGAAAGTCCAGTGAGTTCACTAGAACTGTAAGTGAACTTATGATTCTGAGTGGTCTGACTGTAATATTTTCATTTACATTTGCAAAAACCACATAAATCAAGACACCAAATAAAATCCCATAATTTAAGAAATTAGAAGCAAAAATGTAAGTCAGGGGGCCAGAGAGAAAGCATGGAGGTAAGGCGTTTGCCTTTCACGCAGAAGGTCATTGATTCAAATCCCTGCATCCCATAAGGTTCCCCTGCTTGTCAGGGGCTATTTCTGAGCAGATAGCCAGGAGTAATCCCTGAGCACTGCTGGGTATAGCCCAAAAACGAAACAAAACAAAACAAAAATCCTTTTGGCCTTTGCCAGTATGGAGGTCAGAGGGAAGATGGCTGAAAGGAGTTAAGATGAAGGGCAAGCTAAGAATGGCTGAATGCGTAAATGGTTAGCAGCCACATCTGTTGGCTAAGGCTAAATAAAGATGTTATCTCTCTGGAAAAAAATATGTGAGTCAGGGCAAAAAATCCTTCAATAGAGTTTGTAAACCTCATCTTATTTTTAGGTGAGAGACCCTCCAATAATCTGATGAAAATCGCAAGCTTCTTGGAGTTATTCATGCACACACGTACATGCATGGGATTATACATGCACACACCTACACACATGGCCCATGTTCTGCACCTATCTTACAGTTAATAAAACTTGGGTCAAATAACAATCATAGCAAGAGAAATAAAATGCACTGGTGGTCATTTGCGTCAATAGAGAAACATTCAAAATGACCATCTGGTTTCCATACTTCTTAATATCCTTGCAAATCATCCACTCAATCTCAGGAAGAGGCATCCCTCTGGCCATGCATTTCACAGTCTGTCCCCCTGTGGAGCCATGGTGGTCATCAGCCAGGTTCTGAATCAATGCAGGAACTGCAAGAGGTGGAAGGAAGTCAGGGTTGGCTCAATCAAGAACTTACACCCCAAGTTCTACAGAGTTCAGAACTTGTCCATTGTGGCATTCAAACCTGAAGCACTTGGGCCAACCCACTCTTTTCAGGGTTTGGGGGCTTGTGCTTATCTGTGTTTTATGTTGGGAATGAATAAAAATCAATACAAAACCAAAGAATTGGTTGTTTAACTTGAAAGGAAAAGAGGGTACACAGTACTTTTATATGGCAGTTTGGTGTTTAATAAGTGAATTCCCTTGTTGCAAAAATTCCCACTGTCAATCAAGAAAAACCAAGCAGCATACTCTGAGATGTGGGAGTCCACAAATGGACCCAACTGAGAATGCTCCAAAGACTAGGTCCTGAACAAAGACAAGGGTTAGCATTTATGGATTATCTAATGAGGAAAGTAGGGGGTACATGCAACTGCATGCAGCTAGTGAGGGGAGTACCCTCCTCCCATCCAGGGTCGATTTTCCTGCCCAGTCCTGACAGTAATCTCCTCAGTTGCTGGCTGAGCTATCATGAACATTGTTCTGCTCTCACGTACCTTGAGTTAAGAGTTCAAAAGTATAGTTTTTCACATCATCCTCATTCTGAACTATGATAGTATAGTGGCCACTGTCTTCTTCCTTAGCACGGATCAGATTTAACTTGCTTTGATACCTACCAAGAAAAGTACTTTGTTGAGCAAAGAAGAGTAAACGATCACTTGCAATTCAAGCTTTACTTTTGTTAACGATAGTACAAGGGATAAAGTACTTGTCTTTCATAGAGTTAACCCTGAATCAATTCCTAGAACTGAATCTAATTCCCTGAGCACTATCAGAAGTAAACCATGAGCACAACAGGTATAGCCCAAAGTCAAAGGGCTTCAAGGGCTGGAGCACATGCTTTGCATGCAGAAACCCTGGGTTTGATCCCTGGAATAACGTAGTCCCCTAAAAACCACCAGGTATGCTCTCCTCTAAAGATAAATGAAATAAATATAAACAAAACATTATTGTGATAAAAGCGATTAAAAAGACTGGACATCTAGATGTGAAGACCTGAGCATAAGTGAAATACTCTGTGCCTTGGTTTCCTGACGCACATGGGGGTAACTATGCATACAGTAATTCTGAGGATTAAATTAAATTACATGTATGAAATCATATCACATGTGCATGTCTCAATCACTCAGCCATATGCTAGGCAGTGGGACCTATGTTGGGATTACACTGGGCTGAATTTTCCCTTCTGACCCCCAGTGGCCGGGCTCAGGACTGTAAATCCTTAGGGAGGTATAGGCACACATAGGTTCACATGATCATTTTCTACATATGTTCAGTCAAGAAATCTTATTTTTAAATCCCAGGAAGCCAAATAACCCATTTGCAAAGTTCCCAGCCCATAGTGAGAACTGGAAGATTAATTAAGTAGTAGAGTCTGACCGTGCAAGGGAATTAAAAACAAATGTACTTGGGCCATATTTTTTACCTTATTTCCTGGATCTTTTCTACATCTGTGGTGATCTCTGTGAGGTTTTCGATCAGAGTCAGGTTGTCTTTGAGCCAGGATATTTTGGGAGGAGGGTAGGCCTGTATATCCACCACAAAATGCTTGATTTCATGCAAATTGACAGTTTCCAACTGGCTGATGTTGGGAGTGATTTCCACAAAGCCTTTGTCTGTGCAGAGAAGAGTTTCCATTAAAGAGTGATTACCCCCAAATGGCTCCCGAGCAGCATGGGAGAGTGATACTTTAGAAAGCAGAATGTACCGTAGACTGAAATGGTGACTTTCTTTATTTCTTTGACCTCCTTGGTGGCGTGGCTGGCGACACATTCATACTCTCCACTATCTTTCACAGAAGCCTTCTGAACTGTCAGAGTATACGTCAACTTCATGACCGGATCTTTGGTTTCCACTAGATTTAATTTGCCTTTGCCTTTCTACAAAAGTGGTGAAAAAAATAACTTTAAAAATGCTAGTTCCAGGGCCAGAGGGATAGTACAACAGGTAGGGAGCTTGTTGTGCACAAGGACAATCTCCATCATCACATATGGTCCCCTGAGCACTGCCAGGAATAATTCCTGAGTGTCAAAATCAGGAGTATACCCTGAGTATCTGAGTGTGGTCCCAAAATTAAAAAATAAAAAAAATGGACGATGGATGAGCTGATCTACCAGTGTAGGTTTATTGACTATTATACTTGTGCTAATTTCTAAGAAATTATTCTTCCTAGAGGTCACTATGACATAAAAGGCCAGGGCTATGATGGGAAACCTCCATATCTTCCACTTCATTGTGCAATAACTAAAAATGCTTTTATTTTTTTAATTTATTTAAAGAAAATATATCACACAGTTGACACAATTGATCATAATACATTTGTTTCAGGAAGAAAAAAAGGCAAAGTTATTTAAAAAAAGTAGAAAGACTAACAAGATGGAAGAGAAAGAAAAGGTTCAGTAACAAGTAGATTTCTGAAAATCATTGAATGAACAATTAACTCATTAAAGGCCCAGCAGAAGGTTTAATAAGCTTTTCTTCCTCTCTCTTTTTTTTTTAAGGATAAGAGTTAAAGAAGTACAGTAAAAAATGGTGTTAGAGTGGCAATTGTTGTTTGCATAGGCACAGCAAAATATGGAGGACATGGAAAGGAAAAGCCTTGGCCTAAATATGAGGAGACCTTGTGTAATGACTAAAACTGCTTTAAAAAAAAATCTAATAACATGCAGGGAGGTTTACTTGTGCCAGGTATTAAACTCAGAGACTTTCACATAGAAGGTAAGCACTCTACCACTGAGTACCACTAATAATTTAAAAAAAAAATTAAGGATACCTGGGAGATAGTACAGAGGTTAAGGCACTTGCTAAAATCAGTTCACTCCCTATTACCCCATTGTCCAAAGAGAGGCCCCCAGGTGTGATCCCTGAGCACAAAGTCAGAAGTAAGCCCTGCGTACTGCTGGGTGTACTCTCCTCCTTGAAAAAAAAAATGCAAATCCTTGTTTTAAAAAGTTTAAACTGGAACTAGAGCCATAGCACAACAGGTAGGGCATTTGCCTTGTTTGTAGCTGACCAGCATCCCATATGGTCTCCAAGCCTCCCAGGATTGATTTCTGAGTGCAGAGCCAGGAGTTAAAGCCAAAATAAAAGGGTGCAATAGCACAGCAGTAGGGCATTCATTTGCCTTGCATGCAGCTGACCCAGAACAGTCCCGGATTTGATCCCCAGAATCCCATTTAGTCCCCCAAACCTGCCAGGAGTGATTTCTGAGTGCAGAGCTAGGAGTAACCACTGAGCGACACCAGGTGTGGCACAAAAATAAAAATAAATTGCCAAAAAAAGACATAATTTTAGCTTCTTACAAAGTCATGTTCTAAAAGGAAACTTAATGAGTAGATTTTAGCTCTATCACCAAAACAAACAGAATATTACAAAGTACTCTTTAAAGCATAAACCTATAATTTTAGATATTTCTCATGTATAAAATGCATTTAAAGAATTTATATCCTTAAATTATTAATGTGATGTCCTGGGAAGTGGTTTTAAAGCTGTTTCTCTACAGTTCATAACGTTTCACAATAAACCTGCATTACTGGTATACAAAAATTTTTAAAAAAGGAAAAATCAAGTGTTAGAGTAATTGTACAATAATTATGGTGCTTGCCTAAGCCAACTTGAATTATATCTCTGAAATCCTCCTATATGATTCCATGAGTCCTGCCAAGAGTAATTTCTGAATGTAGAGCCAGGGATCTGGGTGTAGTCACCCAAAATAAATTAATTAATTAATAAGAATTTAAAGCAATCAAGCATGAGCATAATATCAAGCTGTTTCTTATTACAGGGATGGCATACTTTGAATAAAGACCGAAGGAGGCTTATGCCCAGCCCAGCTTTCCAAAAGGAAGTGAGAACAGAAGGGTGCAGGGAGAGAAATGATAAAAAGACTGAGCTCTCAAATGAGGGAGAACCATGTTACACATATGTTCTTGTTCCTTTTAGACTGCTGTACTGAGCATGGCTCATCACCCCTTCCTTCCTCACATGCTCCTCTGATGGCCACGATGCAGTTGAGTGATAAGACTTTCTGAATAATTATAGTTCTATCCATTCACTGAAGGTGAGCTGTGCAAAGCCAGAGCAGATAGGAAAGAAACAGACAGTCTCCTGGACAGTGGCACAGCAGAAATAGAAGGTCGAACTCTCAAGATCAGTGGACATCTCCAGGCTTAGGCATAGGAGCCAAGAAACTAAGAATGAAGTTAACAATGGGTAACTTTTCCAATTGTATTCTTCCTCTATCTTTCTAACTTATGAGAAAAAAACCCTGGCAATCATTTTGTGTTATAAAAATTCTGGTCCCGCAACCTCATGAGAGCACACTCCAAGAGCCCCTTTCTAGAAGAAGCTCTGTTGAGACCACACTGTGCTCATCACTGGGATGGTAAGTTCCAATCAAAAATACTTTAGATTCCAGTGTGCCCACCTGCATCACATACCCAGGATCCTGGAAGGTACTCACCGTTTGCCCAGGGTATGTCCATTTAAGGTCAACCACTTCATTGTGAAGGATGATGCATTTCACTTCCACTGATTCTCCTGACTTATAGACTGTCTGCAGAGCTTCCATCTCTAGTTCCAGATCCAGTGCTGCTATTTAAAACATAGAGAAGGGCTTAAATTTCTAGTTGAGTTAATCCTCATAGGGTCTGGAGTGATTTTTTTTTGGGGGGGGGTCAAACCCGGCAGCCCTTAGGGGTTACCAGGCTCCGAACCCCAGGCTCTGTGCTCAGAAGTAGCTCCTGGTAGGAACAGGGGACCATATGGGATGCCAGGATTTAAACCACAGTCTGTTCAAATCAGCTGCATGCAAAGCAAATGTCCAACCACTGTGCTATCTCTCCAGCCCTGGAGTGAATTTTTTTATTTAAAATTTAAAAAACTTAAAAAAATTGTGGGACCAAAAGATAGGGCCAGGTTAAGGTACTTTCTTTTCATGCAGTTGACTCCAGATCAATTCCTATTAACACATATGGCCCCTTGAATACCGCCAGTTGTAGGACCTGAGTACATCTGGGTGTGACCCAAAAGACAGAAAAAAAAATGTGTCTTAAGACAAAAATTTCAAAGAACTTGACTTTGAATTGGCCTATGTAATCAGACATAAGACAACAAAATAGGTGTTATTCACACACCAGCAGTACAAGAAAGAATAAAAGTAGATTTCAATGAACCAGTTCGTTCCCAAGCATTCAAGTTCATTCTGGCCTGTCCTTCACATCATCTATTTTTCCTGATATATTTATTCATTTCACCCATAGCTTCACCAACCAGTAGTTAACCAGATACCTTGCTCCATCACTTTTTTCTCCTCTCTCTACTTCCCAGCTATTCCCAGACTGATCCAAAACCCTAGCAAAGCCCTGGACATTAAATAAGCCCTTCCTGGGGCTGGAAAGATAATATAGGATGGATAACACTTGACCCTAACACCTAATATGGTCCCTCAAGCACTGTCAGAAGTGATCCCTGTGGATCCCTGTGGATCTCTGTGGGCACAGAGCACACAGTAAGACCTGAACACCAACTGGAAATGGCCTCCCACCTAAAATCTATTAAATTTGAAAAACAAATAAAAATAACTTCTTTCCAAAACTACAGGGGATCCTACACTGTCATCCTACCACGGAGCAAACAGTCCAAAAAACTGTGATCCCAAATACGTATTATATTCTCCTTTA
>PVKC010026917.1:0-15932 GCA_004027635.1 Crocidura indochinensis
TGGCAAAAGATGATCCATTAAGTACTTTTGAAAATGACTCTCCACATGTGGTCAGCCACATGCAAAAATGTGAACTCAGACCTCTGTCTAACACCATGCACAAAAGTCAAATATAAATGGATTAAAGACCTTGATATCAGACCTAAACCATAAAGTACATAGAATAACACATAGGTAAAACACTCTATGATATAGAGACTGAAAGCATCTTCAAGGATAAAAAAATTACTCTCCAAACTAGTGAAAGCAAAGATATAGAAATGGAACTATATTAAGCTGAGAGGCTTCTGTATCTCAAAGGAAATAATGACTAGGATACAAAGGTCACTCACAGAACATGAGAAACTATTCACCCAATATCCATTATATAAGGGGCTAATATCTAAGATATATAAGATTTTGACAGAACTTAACAAGAAAGAAGCATCTATCCCCATCAAAAATTACCAGACATTTCCTCAATTAAGAAACACAATGGCCAAAAGGCACATGAAAAAATGCTCCACATCATTATTTATCAGGGAGATACAAATCAACACTATAGTTAGGTACCATATCATGCTGCAGAGACTGGCACACTTCACAAGAACAAGAACAATCAGTATTGGTGGGGATGTAGAGAGAAAGGAACTCTCATTCACTTCTGGTGGGAATGGAACTATCATTCACCTCTGGTGGGAATGCTGTCTAATCCAGCCTTTATGGAAAACAATATGCAGTTTCCTCAAAAAACTGCAAATTGAGCTCCCAGATGATCCAGCTATATCACTCCTCAGGATGTACCCTAGGAACAGGAAAAAATGCAATACAAAAATGCCCTTCTGTACACTTATATTCATTGCAGCACTATTTACTTTAGCTAGACTCTGGAAACAACCCAGATGCCCTTCAACAAATAAATGTCTAAAGAAGCTGCAGTATATATGCACAATGGAATACTATGCAACTATCAGGAGAGATGAAATCATGAATTTTTCTATATATGGATGGATATGGAAACTATTATGCTTTTGAAATAAATTAGAGTGAGAGAGGTAGACACAGAATAGTCTTAACTATGGGATTTAAGAAAAATAAAACATTATTGTAATAATACCCAGAGGCAATAGAGAGGAGGGCTGGAAAGTTCAGTTCACAATATGAAGTTTACCATAAAAAGTGGGGAGTAAAGTTAAAGAAATAAGTACACTAACAACTATCATGATAATGTTAATGAGTGAGAGAAGTAGAATGCCTGTCTCGAATACAGATAGGGAGTGGGGGAAGAGGAATATGGGGGGCATTGGTGGAGAGAAGTTTGCACTGGTGAAGTGGGGGGAATGTTTTTTTTGACTGAAACTCAATTACAAACATCTTTGTGATCATAGTACTTAAAGATATTATTTTAAAAAATTAAAGTAAAATACAAAATATAAAATAAAGAAAATGACTTCCATAAAGCAAGCTGCAAGTACTTCCTGACTATTACTGGTATAGTCCAAAACAACAACAAAAATAGTTTTTATAAATCAGTAAAAAAATAATTAAAAGAAATATGGACTAAAATATCTCTATGCATAATCAAAGATACAGAAAATTCTAATATGAGGCCAATAAATTTCATGCATTAGACAAAACTCATAAAAGCAATGTTGGCAAATGCACAAAGAATCTATACTTTATACCTGAAAAACTAAAATGTGTAAAATTCATCAAGTCAAATACATTCAAAATCTATACTGGAGGCCATGCCCAGGAACATAAAACTCATGTGGGAGCATAACAAGGATCAGCAGAGCTGGCTACACAAGAAAATGAACTTGGCCCCACACAGTCAGGTGAAGGGCATGGCCTTCCAACTAGCCACAGCTTACAAGATCACAAGATATTTCTTGGTGACTATCTCTAGCCCTTATAAACTCCCCTGAGATTGCCTTGGAAGTGGGAAAGACTGACAGTGACATAGAAGAAAAACAGCCTGAGAATACAATGGGAACTATGGCAAAGCAGAGGGAAACTCCAATAGGCCCTGTGGGTGAAGACTACAAATATACAGACTCAAGCAGCTCTAAACTCCATAACATAACTGTAATGGAGCTGAATGTGGAAGTGGATAAAATGCTGTAGAGTTCAAAGCAACAATGGAATGTACTGCCAATAAAATACAAAAGGACATAAGAAAAGAAATGAGAAAATACAAACAGAAATTTCACAAATGAAAAACTTGTTTACAAAATGAAAATTTGTACTTCTGTTCCTCTTCTACTGGTATGTTTGGGACTCTGGGAAGACAGCTGGCCAAGACCCTCTGGGCTGAATACTTAGCCCAGGGGACTGAGATCCCCCCACACCAGACTGGCCTTCAGGATCAGATCTGGTAACTCCGGCCCTGGGGAGATGGAGGAGTAGAGAAACTCCTCCCCTATGCATATTGGACCCCCCGCAGGGGTGACTTTTCTTACTAATACTCATTTTCAAAACTGCGCGGGCGCACTTGCATATACACTTTTTAAGCATTATCTAAATATGTTCTTAATTCTAGAATGTTCCTAGGAGAGGAAACGAAGTGCCCATATTTGGAGGATAACATCAAATAGATCTTTAAAGTCAGTCTTGATGTGGACGTGACTTTCCATACTCACTCCGAGCCTAAACCATAATCAATTCATCTATATATTGTATATAGCCCCTATCATGTATTGCTTCCCCCTCACCCCTGCATCTCCTCTACTCTCTCATTTCCCAACCCTGATTCGTTATCTTCCCCTTATTTAACCATCTTTACGCTCATTTCCTAACTCTATTCCTTCCTCATCATTGATCTAAATCTTTGCAACTCCTATAAACGTTTATATGTAGGGGCTTTCTTTTCACTGGATATTTGAGTTTGTGTAAGATCATTAAGAGTGTAAACAATACAAGCAGATAGGTCATGGGCATCTGATGAGACTAAGTCATGCCTTTGCTTATCAGGACCAGGCCACATGATTTCATGAGTCTTATATGGCCCACAGTCTCTTTCCTATTCCTACAACAATACCTTGTTTTTCTACCACCTTGCCTTCCTTAATCTTTTATGTGCAACACCTTTAAATTTTTACACCTTTAAATTTTTTCCATACTTTTCCTATCAATTATATGAACCATAGAGAAAGTCAAGAATATCATGAAAACATTATTCTAAACTACATTTTTTGTTGGAACCTGAGTAATAGCACAATGGGTAGAAAGTTTGCCTTGTACACAGCTTTCTTAGGTTGAATCCCAGCAGTTCATAAAATGTTCTGAAGCCTGCCGGGTATGATCCTTGGGTGCAGAGTCAAGAGAAGAGCTGAGTACTACTAGGGATAGTTCCCAAACAAACATAACTCCCAATCCCAAAACCCTATTTATGTCTCAGTTGCTATTTCAAATATAGATTTTACAAGTCATTAAATTGTACTTATTTATTGTGCTTAAATTCTAGTAAGTTTTCATCTAAAACGTCATCCTAAAATATATGAAATATCTATACACCGATGATCTTCAGAGATATTAAGATTGGTATAGGAAGGTACTTTAATGGCAGCTTGAACTTTATTACCTCACAGTCCTTGACAAAACATATTACATATCTAGGATGGTGTTAAATTATTGCTCTACTGCATGTATGATAACATTTCCAAAAAATATGTATTTTTGTTTAATTTTGGGCCATACCTGGCAGTACTTTGGGATTACTCATAACTCTCCTTTTAGATATTACTCTTAGCAGCCTCAGGGGCCCATATGAGATGCCAGAGATCAAACCACTGTAGGTTGTATGTAAGGTAAATAAATACACTACCCGTTTTGCTATCACTCAAGCTCACCTAATATGAATATTTTTAAATATATTTTGGTCTGCAGGACATTTTCACAGTTCTTAAAGATAGATCTAGTGCCAGGGAAAGATAGAACTCAATACACATTAATCATGCATTCAGTACTGGGGCTATATTTCCAACCCTTACTATTCTTAAATTTAGACTGTTAATTGGAACTGAAAATACAACTGATAAACTTTAATTTATTGCTTTTCCTACTGAGTCATAAAATCTGTTAAATATTTATTTAATATTCACCTTTCTTTGGTTATCAATTACTTAATTAAAAATTATATGTTGTAAGTTTGCTTATGCATAGGAAATTTCTCTGATTGATGATTTTCATTTTTTAATTTATCAAGATTGGTAATGGAAATTACATAATTATGTAGATTAATCAATTAAATTTAAACATTTTATTGATTGATATTTTATGATTTATATTACTATTAATAATGGCTTCTCATATATTTTATTTCAATCCAACATTCATTACCAGTATATGCACTTGCCTTTGTAAGGACCCTCAGGCCCTCTCAATCACCCCCAACCAATTCAATTGTGCAAAATTATTACCACATAATGTTGTTTTCGGATATCTTATTGAGTGAAGTCATTCAGAAGGAAAGGTTAGATACATAATAACTCTTATACGTGGAATTTAAAGATACACAATTAGGGATCAACACATGTGCAAAAGCTACATTTCCTAATTATTATTCAATTAATGACCATCACCTAAGAGATCATTAACCTAACAATGGAGGCATCTTATGGAAAAAAGAGATGTTTAAATATAGACTATTTTATTTTCTAGGAGATGATTTTACAAAAATAGCTTTAATTATATATGTAATTTAGTTTAATGGAATTATAATTATTCATGTATCTTCTAAATAATAAAATTATGGTTAAATTAGGAAAGATTTCTGTGCAAATAAACTCACATTGACATTAATATATAATTGCTTGGTTTTATTTTTATTTTCAGTTGCTTTATTAGATGGGAGCATGCATAAGTATATCACATGTTTTATGCATATATATATATATACATGAATTCACACAAGTTGTGAGGATATTAGAGCATGAACACAAGATCATCTAGAATCAAATCTAGGCACTGACACCTATAACTCATCTGCTCTACAAATGAAACCACATTTCTTGCCTTCTTTTTTCTTTTCTCGTCTTCTTTTTTCTTCTTTTGCTTTGTTTTAAATCATGAATCATTATTTAATTTTTGGTTATTTTTGTGGGGGGAGGGTCACATCCAACAGTGCTCAGGGATTACTCCTGGCTCAAAGCTCAGAAATCATTCCTGGCAGGCTAGGGGGGCCATATGAAATGCCGGGATTCGAACCACCGTCCTTCTACATGCAAAACAAACACTCTAGCTCCATGCTATCTCTCTGCCCCATTATTTAATATTTTTATGAACTTCATCGATAGTATCAGTATGTTTCATTTAATATATAATTGTGAATAATTATCAATTGGACTTACAATCTAGTGCATACACAAATCTTTGAGAACACTGATCCTTGATATAAAGAAAAATAAAATCTACTTTAAGTTTAAAAAATTGGATAATTCAAAGTAACCACTGATGCTGTAATTCTTAGTATGGAGTTTAATGAGAGAACAGTAATTCTGAAGCAAATGTCAAAATAAGAATCATTTTCTATAAAGTTGAAACAATTTATATGCATTCAAAAAAAGCTTGAAAAAGAAAAATAATGCACTAGGAATTCTGCCATAAAATAATGGTGTTCAGCTGTTAAAAGGTCACCTTTTGCCTCATTTCAGCTTAATTGGAACAGGTTAATATTTTCCATTGTTCTTTCAGTTTCGACTGAAATTGGACTCTCCAGTAGTGTTCTTCATCCATCAAACCTGTGACCTGGAAGGAAGGCAACCACAGCTCTTTCTCTCTCAGGAGGATCAGAAAATGAGAATTAAAATAGATCTTCTCAGTAGAGACCCAGAGCAACATGCAATAAGACATGTAATAAAAAAATTCTATCACTAGAAATTCTGTAATATTTCTCAAAGCAACATAGTATTACAAAGAGAATTTATTTAAGCTTAAAGGAAAAGAAAAAAATAAAGAAAAGTTTTCTAAAAGTCAACTAGATCTTCTGCAACAATTTTAATGGAAGTCAATGATTTTATAATTTATTTCTTCTCATAAAATTTTTATATCTACATATATGATGCATTTCTAACTTTTCCTCTTGAAACAATCCTATTTAAGCATGAAAATAATTGCAAAAGAAATGATGTGACTTTCAAAATTTCAAAAATCACCACTCAATAAAACTAACAATACTTCTAAGTTACAAGATAGATGCTTTTATATAATAAATTTAAGATTAGGATGAATATATAAATGACATTGATAGAGCAAAAAATTTCAATATCTGAGTCAACTATTATCTACCATTTTCTGATATTTGAGACAACTTCACAGTATGTAGACCACTACAGAAAATTTATGAACGTTTCTTGCAAAATTCTTTACTAATCTCATAATAAGCTATCTATATAAATTCATGTTAATGACCAGATCAATACCTAGTCATTATTCCTATACCAGAATTTGAGTCTAAATGTTTTTTGACACAATTTAGGTTCTGGAGATTTTAATCTAATTAACTGAAATATATTCTCTGTATTTGACATTTATTTAATACCAACCTTATTTGTATTTTACCTAAAAAAAATACTCCATTTTTACTAATCCATACACACACTTCCATTTCTTCAAAGTCAGTATTAATGTCTGTTGCAAATGATCTATATATTATGAAAATATAAACTGTTAGACAATTAATATAAGTCCAGGGGACCCAAGTGGTAGAACGGTGGTAGAGGACGTATGCCTTGAACACAGCTAATGCAGGATAAACCTGGGTTTGATCCTCAGCATCCCATATAATCCCTTGAACCAGGAGTGATTTCTGATAGCCAAGCAAGGAGTAAAAGAAAGGAAGAAAGGAAGAAAGCAAGAAATAGAGAGAGAGAAAAAGAAAGAAGAAAGATAAAAAGAAAGAAAAGAAAGACAGGAAGGAAGGAGGAAAGAAAGAGAGGAAGAGAGAAAGAAAGGAGGAAAGGAAGAAAGGAGGAAAGGAAGGAAAGAGGAAGGTGGGGAGGGAGGAAGGAAGAATGAAGGAACAATGATGAAAGAAAGAAAAAGAAAGGAAAGAAAGAGAAAAAGAAAAGGAGAAAAATAAGAGAAATAGAAATAGCTAGATAGATAAAACATACATACAAATCATTAATATGACCCTAACTATCCCACCCTTAATAATAATGTCCATATTTTATTTCATTTATTATATCTAATTTTTTATTTTTTGCAATTTTTAATGGGTATATTTCTCTCAATTCATGTTGAAATACAATCAAACAAATATCTTGCCCTAAACTTTCAACTTATGAACCCACATTTTGAATACATAGTTATTAGGCAAGAGACAACACTCTTTATTCATATTTATAAGGGCACTCATCTTTTTAGATGTTTTCTCCACTAACTTCAAAAATATTGCAGCAATAATATTTACAATTAGCATTTAGTTTAGCCAGATGCTGAAAAACTGTAAGATACAACAAGGAAATTTAGGTGTGCAAATGTACTTTCAATTGTGGAGTTTGTATCTTGATTACAATTACTTTTAATTATAGTTAGCAAGCAAGTAACTGGCATTTCATATCAAGTAAAATTGAGACTGAATTATTGTATGACACAGGAGTTCCTGTGAGAAATGTCCTACTTTAATAGTTTAATTTTTATTATAATTACAAATAATCTACTAATAATTCCGTCCTTTTCACGACATTGATCTAGCCTATTTATAACATTTCTGTAGTTAAGTGTGAACAGTGCTGCATTACCACAGTGATTATAATGTCCACGAAGTACCATGTAAAAAAATGTTTCTGAAAATGCTCATTGGGGTAGTTCTGTTAGTGACTCTAAGTGCTCTGAATATTTGATGGAATTGTTTCTACAAACTTAGTTACTCCTTAGAGTAACTATTGGTTTGATAATATTCTTAATGCTTTCCTTTTTCTCTATTGCCACATCCATGGGTAAAATTATAATGCTATAAATATATAATATTTTGGCAAAATCAAAACAATAATAAATACTGTAAAATGTGCTGGCTATGAAAATTAACATGCTTCCCTTCCATCCCTAAAATTAAGATAATCTTTTTTTTGGGGGGGCCACACCCAGTGACGCTCAGGGGTTACTCCTGGCTATGCGCTCAGAAGTCGCTCCTGGCAGGCACGGGGAACCATATGGGAACTGGGGATCGAACCGTGGTCCGCAGGCAAGGCAGCAGGCACCTTACCTCCTGCGCCACCTCCCGGCTCCCAAGATATTCTTGATGTCGTAGCTGAATTAAAGATTTTGATAAACATAATTAAAAGAAATAAATATTTTAAAAATGATTACATTGTTTATAGATATACAATTATCTCTCCAAAATAGTGAAGTTTAATAGATTAATAGATTTCTCTCCTTGTGTGTTTGGACAGTTTATTCCAAGAACAGATGGTGAACTTTGCAGTTGCTGCCAAAATATAATGGTATGAGATGTGTGTATGCAAATGCATATATTTAATCTGTATATACTCGGGAATTAAAAAGATATCTCTCCAGTTCTAATTCATGCCTACTTTACTCAATGTTATCCATTTCACATAAAAATTATTATTACATATTTGCTAATGTAAATAATGAGAAGGTAATGTTCAAGACATACCAGGTAATAAAAGTCTTTAAATTGAGTAGTGTTTTAACTAAAAATGGGAAATTACATTCCTTCAAAGTGCCTAGAGCCTTCTTGCTAGGTCTTATTTTATCAGTATTACAGGACAGTTTTTATCAGGAAGGACTTGGGAGACCAACAATAGCACCTACAATGTTGTCTTAAGTGAGAAAAAAAAATGCTATATTTTTCACCCCCTATTGCCTCACCACCACCACCACGCTTGTTCTGACCTGTATTTCTATAGTAATTTGATATTTTGCTCTCTGTCACCATTAGTATCCTTGAAAACAAAGATCCCATAATTGTTTGGAGTATCCTTTTTACATACTTTACTTCATTCTAAACTTAGGCTATCAAGGCAGTGCAGACAGCAGAATTTTCAGAGAGATACTGGGAAAGAAATATTAAAGTAATTTCTGATGCTACATAGAAGTTTATTTAAAATAGAATGTGGTAAGTAGTAAAGAATGTTTTGGTACAAGAGTAGAAAGAAAGATCCTTTAACAGAGGGAATGAAAACTATGAGAATTCAAGCACTGTGACTGAAGCCCAGAGCATCTGAAGGCATCAGTGAGGCACCAGATGGGAGAGAACAGCAGACAGCAGGCCAGCAGAACAGTGGGAACCTTGTGTAGGATTTTTCTCTATTAACTAAAGGGAAATAATTTAAGCAGAGTAGTTCTGCTTTTTGGAAGTAAAACTAAAGGCTGGAGAGATAGACAGTGGGTTCAGGAACTTGCCATACAGTGATCTACATGGATCCAATAACTGGCACTCCAAATGGTCTCCCAGGTCCTACCTGGAGTGATTTCCTCAGTTTAGAACCAGAAGCAAACTCTGCACACCACTGGGTTTACCCCACAAATGCTCTCCTGCTCCTTCCTGACCCCCAAGACAATGATGTATTAGTATGGAAAATTGTAGGACAGGTTCCAGTTAGACAACTTTGTGGGAATCTATAGACAAAAGATGGGGAAAAGGAATGCAATAGCTATTTTGGAACTAAGTCAAGAGATGGATAGGTCTGTAAAAGAAGGGTGAAGAAGATGCCAAGAATAACTTCCAGGCTCTACTGTAATTGAAATTAAGAGAGACAATTAAGTCAATATATTGAATGCATTTGCTTGCATAAATAAACAAAAATAGAAAATATTCTCTTTGATTAGGGATGGTAATACGAGATGATCAGTGTAATTGTAAATAGGAATATAATGTAGTCCTCCTATTACAATATTTGTGAGTCCCAAATTGAGAGTAAAAATGACATCCATGCTACTTAGATAATTAAAATTGTTGGCATATTAATCTAGTAAAAAAATAGATAAAAATTGTCTTGGTAAAACTCTAACTCTCAATGAAATCAATTTAAGTTCCCTTTTCAAGTTTATAAAATAAATAAAACAAAATAATTTCTCCTTTTTATTTAAAAGAGTGGATAAGAATAACCTTTGTTTTAAGTATGTTTCAAAATATATTTAGCAAGTATATTTTCATTGAAATAAAACATTCATTCATTTTATGACTTCTCTTAAAATGCTAGCACAAAATAAAACAAAAATACAACAAAATTATATGACAAAGTCTTAAATATTAACTGTTTCTTTATAGAAAGTAATTGATTATTCATAGGTATAAAGTCATTTTCTGACATTTTTTTCTCTCACACTAAATGTTATTTTTAATATAATTTTTATTTTGATCATAGTGGCTAACATATTGTTGACAATAATATTTTAGGTACATATTTACATGAAATCGGGGATTCCCATCACTGATTTGTCCTCCCTACACCTCCGTTCTCATCCTACCTCCCATATTCTCCTCTCTCACCCCCAGGGCTGCTAGAATATGTGGTCCCCTCTGTACCTAGCTTACTACTTAGTAGTCTTACACCTGTTTGGTCTTGATACCTCCCTTATTTCCCTGTCTAACTGGGAGGCAGGACTAGATAGTTCAAGTTATGTGGTTTTGTTTGAAGAAGAGAAAAGTAATAAACTGGGGTAAAAATCAAATATGCCGAAAATGGGCGGAATCCTTCTAGAGGCTCTCATCATCAGTTTGAGAGACGAAGGGGATAAAGAAGGTGAAACACCCCAACAGTACAAAAAGAAGTGTCAAATAAAATATCCAGTGAGCACTCCAATAATAAAATAAGCAGCACAAAAAAGCCATGGTCTTGAGATCAAAAACATGGCAGAGCACATAAAAAAAGAAAAGAAAAATAAATAAATATAAATGGGAACAACAACTTCAATAACCACACCAAAACAAAGAAATCAACGAAAAGTAGGTCGGTAAATAAAAAATAAATAAATAAATATAAAAAATGTTTTGTGCATTTTGCCTTTTTTTTCCCTCCTGCACAGGTACAGTAAATATTGGGGTCATTCGAAAAGGAATTCTCTTGGTCTAACAGATATGGGGTTTCTCCACCCTTGGAGTATATTGTCATGGGATTTACTATAGACTTCGTTCAGGTTCATTTACTCTCCCCTTGGTGCTTTCGTGGTGCTTCTGCTCTGTCCTGGGTGATAAAATCAGACCTCTTTATCTAGAGATCTCACTATCTGCACAGGTCCAGGAGTGGAACTTCTGATGCAGTCTTTCTTTGTGGTTCTAGAAGTTCTGTTCCCTTAGTGTCATTTAAATCTGTCATCTGTGGTGGTGGTCTTGGTCTTTGCGCTGATCCTAGGATGAAACCTAGGATGGTGTCTTTCGTTGTATTTCCAGAAGATCCATTCCATTGCAATTGTCTCAGCCAGACCTTTGGAACTGGAGATCATGGTGGTTGTGAAGGTCGTAACTCAAACCCTAGCCTAGGGCTTTTTTATTGGTACCAGGATACATACAGTCCGGTCATGGTTCTAGCAGCCAGTCATCTGTAAATCGCGATCTTGGCTTTTGGACAGACCAAAGGGTGACAAGTCTTCTGATTTTATCTTATTGTTAGCTGGACACACTAAATGTTATTTTATTTTATAAGTCGTTTTTATCTCCCCTTTAAAACAAAATTGATTTATTGTGTGCTTGAAATCTGTCTTTGTACTTGAGGTCTTCAAGCACTAAAGTCTACATTTAAAAAAAAGTTAAAATTTAAGGAACTCATCTTTTGCATTCATGAATCTTGTTTGTTTGAAACAAATCATATACCATTATTTTGGTCCTAAAAACATCAACTTTGTCCACCATTAATAAGCAATGATATTTTTATGTGTTGTTTTTTATTTTCTATTTCTGTAACACCCCAAATCAAACATCTTCCCAAGAAAATGTATATTTATAACTCCTGAATTTTTACTGTAAACATTTCATATCAACATATCAGCTTCTTTAGTAAAACATATGAAAAATATGTACCAAAATATGTACTGAGATCAAATGCTTTTCTGAGGAATAAATTAAGAGCAATCATTTCTTTGCAAGTTCTCAAGAAGCATTCTTGTGGATAGAGACTGTTATATTATACAATGTAATTTACTAGACTATGGATTCAAGAAAATTAATAAGATTAATTTAAGTAAAGGTAGTACAAAAGGGCAACAGCATCTATGTTCCAGCGGCTTTTTAAATTATTGTATTTTATAACAGTACTGTTATATGACAATGGAGAGTTATGGGGAAAGTAAAGTGAAATATATTTTTTGATAATTCTTAAAAGATACAGATCATTGTCTTATAATTATTTATCTTACCTAGAAGTTTTAAATAAATGAGCAGTTATTTTTGTATTATGGTCCTGCCCAAACTTAATCAGAGACCTGGATATCTAGGACCCACACCCAGAAAAACTTTGTTCTGTAGTAGCCTGACAGAGCCAAGTGATAAGTGGTGATTAGTCCAGCACTTAAGGGCCATAGTGGTTCTTGCTTATGATGTCACAAAGTGATATGATTGAACTTGAAGCCTCCTGCATGCAAATCATACTCCTCATTCATTTTAAGTATTTTCCTGATTATATCAATCGTTTCTTCAGTTCCTGTCTATTATAAGTATATTATGTACCTGCAATTGCCTCATTTTTGTTTGCTTGTTTGAGGACCACACCTGACTTGCTAGTAGGGCTGATTCATAGTTCTTTTCTTAGGAATTTTTCCAGGAAATACTCACGGAACCATATATGATACTGGTGATTGAACCCAAGTGAGCTATATGCAAAACAAATGTCTTACTGACGTTACTATCTGTCTGGCCCTTTGCTTCATTTTAAAATTAAGTTATATTATATGTGATATTAATGCCAAAATAGTTGTGGACATATATTAAGTATGTAAAAAACTCAGAGTTTAGAAATAAAAATACTAGATGAACAAGACTAATCTCAAAAAATTTGAAGGGCTTTTTAAGCATAAGTGCTTTGCATAGTACCTAATTTTAATGAAAAATATTGGTAGTATCTAAAATATTGAGATAGATATATAGCCACTCTTACGTAGCAAACTTCATATAGTTAGTGAATAAATAATGCTCAAGAACTATTCTGTAAAAGGAAGCAAAAATTGCAATATAGTTTAAAGATTGCTATATATTCATCTGTACATAATTTATCTGTGTACAAAAGGAACATAGCAGGTTTGAAGCACAAAGATCAGTTCATCATAGAGATGAAACTTGGAGAGTCAGATGAAATTTTCCATACAAGTAAGGATTAGGATTAATAGTGGGGACAAATTCAGCAGGCTTTCGAAAGTTATTTCTAATTTGTTATGACGAATGTGGCAAAGATGGAGAATATGAGCAGCTAAAATGATCAAATTATTACATACAGAGAATGTGTGCATATATATGCATATAAATACACTGACATAATAAAGAGAGGAAGAAAGAGGAAGAAAAAAAGATGTGTGGTTTATTGGATGGTTAAATAAAACTTTCAAATAGAGCTGATGCAAAATCATAGCTAAGCTTGTAATTTCATACTCTTCCTCCTCTCCCTGTCCTGGTTGTTTATGAGACAACAGTAGGACTCACCAGTGTTGTCACCAGCTATCAATATTAATATTTAAATTCTAAATAGAAGTGGAATTCTATTAGAGAATCTACCAATTTAAACTTTCATGTTTAATACTATGCTCCTACAATAATTCTTTTCTGGTAGCATATGAAACTAGAAACAATTTGTATTAAAAGTCCCAAGAATTGTTGATTAAGACTTAAGTTTGAGTTTTGCAGGTGATCTTTCTTAAACGTTAGCTCTGTACTTCAAAGGCATTGAAATTCTAGGGCTTTTTAATGGAAATGAGAGTTCCTGGGAGTATGAAAGATAAAAGTACCACATTTTGTATTTCAAAAATACAACATTTTCATTGGTGCAGTTTCCATAGATAAGAGAATTAAGATATTCTTAAGAATTACTTCGAAATCAAGTGTTCCATTCTTGAAAGTTGAAAACATTCTGTTATGGTTAAGATATACATATAAAGGTATATATTTTTAATTCATAAATATTTGTGTCTTTGAGACTTATTCCTTTGATTGCAATGTTTCTTAAGAATTTTTGGATTAAGTACTTTAAGAATAAGGTCATATTTGTTGGCACATTTTTTAATACTATGAGAGCTCATTCAATTATCTTACTTGACTTAATGAAACAAAAATTCTTCTGGTATTTTTATTTTATTATTATGCTCCTATTGTTAAAATTTCCTTAAAAAACAAACAGAATAGCCCATATGAACAAAACTTATGACTTGTGAATTGAGATTCTTCATCATGATCAGATCCGTCATTCATCTAGAAATCACTCAAAGCTCTCACTGGATCCCTGCTGATTGACCCATACTATGAGGGAAAGCATAACATAAATAATAACCCCTAAGATGATGTGCAAATAGAACTGTTTATTAAGGCTGGTTTTGAGTCTGTAAAGTTTCTGGACTGTTGTTTATCCTTGAAGCCATGTATACTTCCTTCAAACCAGAAAGTGAGTCTGTCTGGGTACAGTATTCTAGGTGAAGCATTCATTTCATTGAGTTTTGTCACTATATCCCACCACTGCCATCCTGCCTTGAGGGTTTCTTTGTGACAGGTCTGCTATAAATCTTTTTGTTTGTTTGTTTGTTTGTTTGTCTGTTTTGGGGAGGCACAGCCGGTGACGCTCAGGGGTTACTCCTGACTATGCACTCAGAAATAGTTTTTGGCTTGGGGAAGCATATGGGATGCCATGGATGGAACCGATGTCCATCCAGGGTAAGCAGCGTGCAAGACAAATGCCCTACTGCTGCACTATCACTCCAGCTCCTCGCTTGTAAATCTTAGGGATGCACCTTTGAATGTAATTTCTATTTTTGATCTTGCTGTTTTCAGTATTCTATCCCTTTCTGTGGGAATTTTATTGTGATTAAGATGTGTCTTGAATTGCTTTTCTTCAGATCTCTTTTAAGCTGGTATTCTTTTGGCATACAGAATTTTGTTGCATATAGTCTTTAGCTCTTGGAGTTTTTCTGTAATGTTGTCCTTAACTGTCAATTCTTCCTGGGAATTTTTTCCTGGGTCTCTGGGACTTTAATGACTCTTATATTGTTTCTGTTGAATTTTTCTAAGACTTCAATTTTTATTTGTTCACATTCCTTGAGTATTTCTCCATTGTCTGATCATTTGCTTTAAGGTTCTTTTCCAATCTCTTCTGCTGTATGGAGTTATTCTGTATCTCATTTCCCAGCTCACTGATTCTGTCCTCAGCTTGTGTTAATCTGTTGGAGAGACTTTCCAATGAGGTTCTCATTTCATCTACCAAGCTTTTCAGTCCTGTTATTTCAGTTTGGAGTTTTCCAATTTCTGTCTTTGTGGTCTGTTCAGTTTGATCTATGCTTTCTTTGAGTTCTATGAGCATCCTCCATATTTCTTCTCTGAACTCCTGATCTGGGAGGCTAACTAGGTGGTTGGGACTTTTCGAATCATCTGACCTGTCTTCTTCATTCTCTATTTTTCAATTCATAAGTATTTGTGTCTTTAAGACTTATCCCATGCATGGCATGATTTATCTATACTTTGTTCCAATTGGACAAAGTATCAATTTTTCAAACAGAACCAATTTTTGCACTCTGGTATGCTTAGTAAGTGTTTACATGTACATGTGTGAGCATACAGAGAATGATCTTCATACAACACATCCCTTTAATTAAAAAGTTAAAAGATAGGGCCAGAGAGATAGCAGAGCGGTAGGGCATTTGCCTTGCAATTAGCTGATCCAGGATGGAAGGTGATTCGAATTCAGGCACAATGGTCCCCTGAGCCTGTCAGGAGTGACTTCTGAGCGAAGAACCAGGAGTAAGCCCTGAGTGTCTTTAGGTGTGACACCCTCCCCCCACAAAAAAAAAAAAAA
>PVKC010026918.1:0-15851 GCA_004027635.1 Crocidura indochinensis
ACACACACACACACACACACACACACACACACACACACACACAAATACCACAAACACACACACAATCAGGGAGAACACAAGAAGCTTGAGAGGCTCTGGAGGGAAAACCTAAGCTGGATTACAGACACAAAAGTTTGGAGCCTGTATTTGCTAGGGGCACCCTGGGCTGGAAGGTGGATTTGGGACTGACCACTTGACTGGAGAGAAGCTGTGCCAGTTACTGCCCTCTCTGCCCCCAACTGACTGTGGGACTGCAGTGCCCCCTCCAGGCCAGCTGGTGACTTCTTGGCCCCCCTATTACCCAGGAAGGATGATTGGGCAACAAGGAGCATACCTGGTCTCTTCAAGAATGTCCTCTTTATAGGGGCACAGAGTGGTTGGTTCGATTGTGGGCTTTTGTTTGGCTTTTTTATCAAAGGGAGGCCAGGTAAGTTTAGGACCTCCCTCCTTTTCAGCTGTAGCAGAGAGGGGGCTTCTCCTTAGCACTGCACATTGCAGGTCAAGCTGTCTGGATAAAGAGGGTCTCCTATTAGGTCTTTCCATGTGCTGCCTCTATATTCTCTGAGTGCCCACAGGGCAGAGTTGCTCTAAAGTTCAGGGTTGTGTGTACTGACCTGTGGTGCCTGAGTTTGTGCACTGGGGCCAGTACCCCGGCTGGACCTCCTGGCATTCCAGTGTCTCTCAGCCAGAACAGCCAATATCTGGCACCCCAGTCTGCCCTGCCCACTCCACACCACACTACACACTGCTGCTTCCCCACTTGGGTCTTTTACTTGAGAAATTCAGCAGGATGTGTAGGGGAAGGGGTGTCCGGTCCAATCCCACAGGTCTTCAGTGGTCCAGACCGCTGGCATCTGTTTGGTTGTTTGAAATTTTTGTACTTGTTTTGGGTATTTTATGAGCTGGGAAAGCTCTTTTTCTCTCTTTTTTCTTTTTTTAACCACTTTAGTAATTCAGCCTTTAAGTGCTGCAGCTCAAGTACTTGGAAAGCACAGGAGCAGGAGCAAGTATCTATAAGTCTAAGATGTTGTTCATGCAGCTGCTAGGCCACCGAGAGTCTGGAGGACTTGCTAGATAACTGCCCTGTCTTTAGTACTCAGGGGCTGAGTCGTGAGTAAACTCTTCATCCACCACAAAAGAAGATGGATCTGAATGACTCAAGCTTTGTCGTGGTGATTGTTAAGAAGAATTTGAAGGGGCTGAAGGGAAGAGAGGCCTCAATAGACAGGGCACATGCTTTGTAGACAGCAGGCCCGATTCAATCTCAGCCCTGTCTGGTCCCTCCAGGGCCACCGAGAGTGACCCTTGAGCTCCTCTAGGTATGGCCTCACCCTGCAAAAAGAAAAAAAAAAGAAAAGAAAAGAAAAGCATTCGGGCATCCCCAGGAGTAACAGGTCACTGGTATGTTGAGAAGTGGCTCAAAGATAGCCACTTAGTTTTCTGCCTTAGCTAGCATGCCACCCCAAAGGCCTTGCTCTTAATGGTCCCATGTTTCAGCCGATCAGCCCTGACTGAGCTGGACCCCAACTTTGGCCAGCAGGCTGTGAACAGTGCCAAGTCCCCTCCAGCTCCAAACACCCCTTTTGAATGCTGGTGGGGAAGCCAGGAGCACTGCAGGTATCCTCTTTCGCTGGTCAGTGTATCAAGATCCAGTTCTCCATCCTGGAGCCTTGGTCCAGGTCTGATTTTCTAGGTTGGGGATGACAAAGACATTTTTCGGGTAGGAGGGGGACCAAGACATTGAACTCATCTGAATGATGTCAAGAAGAAGCTCTTTCTTCTTCCTCCTTTCCCACTCTGACTCGGAGGCTGACTTTGAAGACCCTTCTCAGAGAGGCTGAGCCGGGAGAGAGGGGAGCCGCATTCTGAGTTCGGCTTTTTTGAAATACACTGGCAATCTATCTTGGCTCGGAATCATCTATGGCTTCTCATCACAGAGGGGCCGGGAGGAGGGTGCCCGGAAGCCTGTCCTATGGGCCCTTTGTGGCCGAGCCTTCTGGCCGAGAGATAAGGATGCTTGAAAGTCAGTGTTTATCAGGAGAGAGCAGTGTGGCCAGCTCCGACGGTCCCTCTCTGATGGATGGGCAGCAAACTTTTCTTGTGAAGTCCACAAGTTTGTCTTAAGAGAAGACATTTCAAGTGAAACTCCAGAGAGATAAAATTCTTTCCATCTGGCTCTTCATGGAGGCTTAAGGATCCTAGCAGGGCCCTGAAAATGGCGGAGACCTCTCCTCTGTCCCCCCTACCCCCCTCTTTGGGCTCCCTAACTAGAGAGGTTTGCAAAGCTTAAGGGGATTAATGCTCTTTAAACCTCTGCACTGCTTCCTGCTTCTCCTGGGATCCGGGTGCTAATAAAGATGTACCAGCTTGGAAAGGCTGGTAAACACTGCTTTGTTGCCAGGGCAACGGGAGGAACAAGACCGATGCGGAGCATTGCTAACAAGAGTCCTTATGATCAAGAGTTTAAGGGGGGGGGAATAGGTTCTTAAAAATGCAGAGAGTCTTGGCGAGGTAATTAGACTTGGTGCTCTCAGAGTAAATTCATAGTTTTATGGAGCATTGCTGGAGTGCCTTGTTGCTTGCAAAGTTACTCTCTATTCCATCGAGGACCAGACCAGCATCCGTGCTGTGAGCTGCCTGCATGGGCAACTGATGGTTTTCAAGAGAGACTCGAGTCAGGGGTCCTGTGATGGTTTGCCCCCTTAGTCCCCTTTGCCAGGAGCTAAGGAGTGATCCTTAGCTGGGGAAGGGCCCAGAGGCACCATTTCCTGCAGTCTGTGTGTTGGGAGGTACAGGGGATGAATGTTTATACCTTAGTCTTACAGCTGGAAAATCTGTGACACTCACCAGCTCACTCAGCAGGAAGCTTTCTCCAGCCTGGTTTTGTCCACAGCTACTCACTGTGAGCCCACGTGACTTTTTTGTAACTGTGCCCATTTTTCAGATGAAGGAATTCATCCTCAGGGACACTGCCAGCCAAGGGCAGAGAGAAGCTGAACCTAGGTATAGCTGGACAGCCCTGTCCTATATCTGACCCCTGCCCACACACACACCCACCATCTCCACCTGCTGTACCACTTTCATCCTTGAATCGGGAACCTATGCCGTGAGATATCATGCCTGAAGGTGCTGTGACTTCTGAGGCCCAGGGCTGCTCTGTTGCTTCTTCCCTGGGCGCTACTTGTGCACAGGGTTGCGCCCTTCATGAAAGCTTTTGACTCTAATCTGCAGGCAGGATGGAGGCTTTTGATTTTTATTTTGCAGCACTGGGGATTGATTCCAGGGCTTCATACTCTATTGAACCACTTGTCGGATCCTCTTGTGCATGTTTGAAGGTTATGGAGGCTGTGAGTGAGGAATCAGACAACTGAGGGAGATGGTCTACTGGTTCTTCTTGAAGGCCTGAACAGATGGACAGACAAACAGGGATGGGGACAGACAGACCCCCCCCCACACACACACACACACGTACACATGGAGTTGCCCTTCCCTGAAGACTCTATCACAGTGGATTCCTAATGAGGGCAGCTGCAATCAGGGACTCCGACTGCAGGGAGTGCTCTTTTCCTCCACCCTAAGCACTTCTCTGAATGTAACTCATCAGACCAGGCTCAGGGCAGTGCTGTCTCCAGTGTACCCTTTGAACCCCCACTCAGCACAGCCTACCCTTTACCTCTAGAGTCTCCCTCAGCTCTGCACTTGCTTTACCTATTCCAACACCACCTGCCTTCTTTTTCAAATATCTAAAGTCTCAGCCTGGCCTATCCGGCTTCCAATTACCCAAATCCATGAGTGCCAGAGTTGGAGACCAGATTCTGTGTCCCATGGCACCAGTACCAGGAACAGAGCAGGTGCTAGCCTGCTGCTTGCTGATGAGAGGAAGGGCGGTGTTCATCCTGTATGAGTGAGGTAGGAACAGATTTGGGATCTGGACGATTCCCTTGATAACTCAGAATCCTCCTTGAGCCCCCCCCCCCTGGAAGTCTCCTACCCCTTCTACCCCTACCCTTTAGTCTGTTTCTGGGGCACACCTGGGGGACACCTGTAGTGCCAGTGCCTGGAATGGAACCTTTTGGGGTTCCCTCGTTCATGTAAAGCCTAAGCCTCACTCCCCAGTCCTCAGCTCCATCTCTCTGCCTTTCTTATGACTGTCAGGCCCCTGGGGTGCTAGATCAAGCCTTGGACACTTAAACCTAATACATTATCAGAGTTTTTGTTGCTTGTAAATTTCTTTCATGCTGATAAACTTGGAGCTTTGTTGAAATTGAATGCAGGGTACATTGTCCCATTTTCATCAAGATTGTGATGGTAAACATTTCTTCTCTGCGCCCCCACCCTCCTTCCCCATAGTATCAGTTTTCTTATTGAGTTTGGGAAGCAATAGCAATTGATTAAGTTGCAGCGGAGCTTGCCCTAAAAGGAAATGATTGATAATCCGTTTAGGCCTGAGTTGCTTGCTTTTCCCCTCTTGATTTCCTTGGCCACTTTTTCAATTACTAACTGTATTTAGCCTGGTTTGCTCACCGTAACTCATTTCCCCTTCCTCCAGGATCTGCTGGGAAGTTGTAATGTAATGTTGGAGTAGTGACATCCAATTATTTCCCTGAGACATTGGTTAGAAACGCAAGAGTACATCTTCCTTGAGGGGCTCATGGAGGGCTGTGGGGCTTGAAGCTGGACCCGTCGTCCCTGAGTGCCTGTGGCTGGAAAGGAGGATGGAGGTCCTGGAACAACACACCATTCCTGCTCCCTGATTGTGGTTTGGAACTAGGGAACAGCCAGTGAAGCCTGTGGAGAGCCGCCAGGAGCAAAGGTAGCAGCTTCCCCTATGGGCTTGATTGTTGGGGCCTCATATCCTCAAGTGGATGGGGAGCCCAGTCTTAGTATCCCTGTACCTCGTGAAATGCAAAGGGGCTTTGGGGTGTCCAGGCCTTCTGGCCGACTTAGTATCCTATCTTTGGAGTTGCCCTTCCCTGAAGATTCTATCACAGAATGTCCTCCCTCAGAGGACTTCTGACTTCTGACCCACCCTCATGCTTGCACAAAACATCAATCCCCATGAGAACCAAGGCAGGGCCCTGGGTTCTGCCTTCACCCTCAGAAGCTCCCAAACCCAGTACCTTCCTGGTGCTTCCTGCTAGACTCAGTATCGCAGGAGCATGGCTACCACTCGATACCCCTTTGATAGATGCCCCATCTCCATCCACAAAAAGAGCATCATGTACTTTCCTGGCCATCTCTGGGACATGAGACAGGCAGCACGTGACACCTGCTGCCTAGCTTAGAGATCATGTCTGGGCTCAAAGATACTGGTGGGACCATGATGGCAAGACCGTGCTAGGAATGGGGAGCGCCATTTGGGAAAAATGACGAATGCTGATTATTTGGTTGTCAGCCCCTTGCTCACCTCTCTCCCTCCCTCCTTCTGCCCCTCCTTTACAAACAACCTGGTTCCCCTAGACTCAAGTATTTGGACCCCAGAGCAGTACATGCTCTCATTCTGGCTGGAGGGAACGATATTAGTGGAAGATGATGCTGATGTGTATATGATTTGTGTGTGAATCGTGCACTGCAGGGCAAGCTACTGCCAGCATTCAGATCCTCAGCTCTGCCTTGAGTAGAGGAGCGATAGTGAGTGGTCAGTGTGGGGAATACATGCAGCATACCTGAGTATGGCCCTGGTCTCTACTAGAGGAATTCTATCTTCCCAGGATTTTCTGTCCTTCCCAATGGGGCTGTGGAAAAGAAACAACAAAGATCCCATTGTCTGCTCTTGCTCACTCCACTGCACAGCATACCTAGCCCCGTTATCTGACACTGTCTAGTTGCCAGAGGAGCAGCCTGTCCTCTGTGTCACCCCCTGTCATGAGCATGAGGTATAAAGGTCCTATCCTCTCCACCTGCATATGATAGACGTAGGATGAAGAATCATCTAGAGGGGTGGCACAGGTTAGGGCACATATCTTGTGTGCTGTCAACCTTGGTTCATGTGGTACCAAAGGCACTATACGGTGTGGTCCTGGAAGCCCCCAGCACCACCAGAGTGGTCCAGATGATCCCCTGTACCACAGGGGTCAAACAGTAACACATTCTTAGGCTACACATTGAACCACCAACTGGTCAGTGTCTTAGAATCTCCAGGAAGGGCCCTGGGACTTCAGAGCATCGCATGGGAATTTACAAAGTTCTAGGGTGGGCCAGAAAGTCCTGGAACAGTGATGTGTGACACAAGACTCTTATTGTGAGTTGTTGTGGTCTTACCTCCTTTGCTGATGCAGGATTTCTGCTTATGTGGGTCCTTCCACTGTGTGAAGAATGTTCTTGGGGCTTAGAGGGGTTTTGTGGGTGGTGAGAGCCTGTTATGAGCCACAGTGTCCTGTCTAGTGGGCGCTGGCAGCCATGTGGCAGTGTGAGCTGTGTGAGGGGCTCAGACACACTGCTAGAGAGCCTCCTGCATTATTGGACAAGGCTGCTAAGACTGAGCCCAGCCCACCTGGGCTCTTGAGGCCTTGTCAGATAGCTGCTTCTGACCTGTGCTGTGTGTGTGCTTGTCCATACTGCAGACAGTCTGGTGGTTCCCTAGCCCTATTGATGCACCTGCCTATGTGCTGACACATGTTCTGTGCTTTGGGGACAGACCCAGGGGATGGTGGACAATAGTTCCAGGTATGCAACTGGGAAGCATCTTTCACTCCCTGACACTATCCCTGTACCTGTGTTGCCAGTGCTCAGGGCATTCAGCTTTGATGAACAAAGCCCAAAGCTGCATATCACAGTGTCCTGAAGTGTGTGTGGCCTGAACTCTAGTCTTTGCCTCCTTGCTCTGCACTCTGGATTCCTTGCAGCACATCTGGGCCAGATAATACAGGAAGAGACCAGACAGAGATTCCTGCTTTTCTCCAGTGTAAGAGCACAGTGGCCAGGGAATCCTCAGCTTTCCCTTCTAACCAGTTCAGCGGTCTCACTGGAACCGGCCACTCCATCCTACCTGCTGCTTACCTACACTACGTGTCTCCTGCAGACCCCTTCCTGTTGCCCTGCTCTATCTGCTAGAATATGCTTTGCCACCCTGCTACCCCCCACATCCTTCTCAACTCTGCCCTTGGCTGCCTTCTGGCAGAGGAGCCAGAATATGTAACAGGGACTATTTGATTCCGCTCCCTTCAGCTCTGTCCTTGGAGCAACTCCATGCACTTAGACCAGGCAGCTATGCCTTCGGCACCCATGTCCGAGGGTCTGGTGGAAATCGGCTACAGTCTGGAGGCATCTCTGCTGTCTCTGGAACAATACCTGTGTGTTTCCTTGGGGACAGAAGCTATCCGTGGGGACCTCACAGAAGAGAGAACTTCTTCTTTTGGTTGCTTGCATGCTACAGGAGCATTCAGGCAGACCCCTACTCCCACGGAGATGTCCTTACACACAAGATAAATTGAGGGGTGTGTGCAGTGAAAAGTGCACTGTCACATGGCCTTCGGAGCCATCTTTTCATCTGGAGAAGTGAGATGTGGTGAGAGAACCTTCCCCTTTTCTCAGGAGCTAACCGGGACCCTGCAGGCCTGCTGCCTGCAGCTTCACAGAAGTTAATTTCTTCTGGCACAGCCCCAGATATCTTGATTAAATAGCCTGTGAAGTGCTGAGATATCTTGATAATGTACGTTTTACATTTGATTATATAATCAATTATGTTTCTCCTAATAAAATTTAAAATGAACTTAAAAAAAAGAAAAAGAAGGGTGATGAGAAGACCTGATGAGAAGACCTATGTCTTACATGAACAGGAAGAGGAGGAGGAGGTCTCCTGAGGGTGGAGAGCAAGAAGAATCAGAAATCAGGGAGTGAGCCAATGTTTTTAGGGCCATCAGTCAGGCAGCTGCTTTGTGGACTAGTCATTGGGGCAAAGCCTGACCTTACTGTCCTGCAGGGAAATGGTTTGATTCTCTTGGTGAGGTCAAGGGTGAAAGTTTGAGCCCAACTTGGGCTCTTAGCAAAAGGGGAATTCCTATCCCCTGTGAGGCTGCCCTATGTGATTAGATCCCCAGAGTGTGAATGAAACGATAAAGTGTTTCTGGACAGAGACACTGCCAAGACTCTTGCTAAGAAGAGGGCCTGGCTGGTCAGTACCCTTATCTGCCTATCTGTCCATAGAATATGAGGGTCTCACCCCAGGGACTTGTTCAAACCCAGGCATGCAGGAAGTGCTCACAGGACCCTGCATGAAGTCGGCGACTCGGGCTCTCACTGTAACACATACTTATTAGGGGCAGAAATGTGGGCCTGCCAGCTGACAGCGTTCCATCTCATGCCCCGGATGCAATGCCGCCACATTGCTGTTTGGGTTTAAAACGTCGCTATCAACCCATTGGAATATAGGCCCAGAGTATCGCGGGGAGTAATCTAATTAGTATGAAGTCAATTCAGTCGCTCCTTTTGTATCTCGTGATTAAATAAGTGGGGAAAATGGCTTGAAAATTAGGTGCTAGAACGACCCAATTACATTTCTGTAGCTTTTTGTATTCAATTTCATAAACAATTTTGCTCTTCGCTGGTTAATCAGTGAATGCCTTTTTCCAGTTTGAAAAGCACTTTTGAAATTATAATGCAATTAAATTGTGTGTGGATGTTCTGGCATAGCGAGTGTGAAAGCCGGGGGCTTGGCAGGCTGCCGTGTTGTACCTTGACTGTAATGAGTCCCCAGGCTGGCAGCTTGCGAGTGTCATTCATAATATTGTCCATGCTGGGTTACTGTAAAGTGCAGCTGCCTTAACCACCAGTTAACCGGCGACCAGCCCTCATGTGGCTGAGCTGTGTCGGGGTTCCCCTGGCTGCCTGCAGAAGCAATGGGATATGGGGGAACTTGCCTGATCAGGAGTCCAGTGTGGCAGAGATGATCTACTTTCCTTTACCCAGCAAAAGACATGTGGAACTCGTCCCTTGCCTCTTCTGCACGGTTTCTGTCTTCTCTGAATGCTAACAGATGGTGGGCAGGCAGGAGGACCCTGTCTCATGCCCTCATCATGTGCTCAGCCTCCTCAGAAGTCTCTTGCTGACTCCTCCCATTAGCTATGGCAGAGAAGCTTGGGCAAGTTGTGGGTTTATAGACACCCCAGGATCCTCTTCTGGCAGGAGGCTGTGGACCTGAGAGTGGAACTTGATGTATCTCACTTCAGAATCCACATTTTCCTTTTGTTTTGGCTTTGGAGCCATACAGAGAAGTGCTCAGGACTTGGTCCTGGCTCTGTGCTCAGGGATCACTCCTGGTGGTGCTCGGATAATCATATAAGGTGCTGTGAATCTAACCCAGGGTGATCGGTCATGTTGCAAGGCAAGCACCTTACCCACTGTACTGTCTGGCTTCAAGAGCCCATATTCTTGTGACATGTCTGTCCCTGGAAAACTGAAGTCAAGCAAGGTTGCATAGGGACAGAACTGAGGAGCTGAAGAAGAGGCCTCCCTTTCAGGAAGGAGGCGTATGCATTCATAGAGGGTCGCTACAAAGTAAGGTATGCCCCCCAAGCATCACATTATTTTTTTAATTTTTAAACTTTATTGATTAATTGGTTTTTGGGCCACACCCAGCAATGTTCAGGGGCTACTCCTGGCTCTGTGCTCAGAGATCACCTCTGCAGACTGGGGGCGGCCCATATGGGATGCCGGGAATTGAACCTGGGTCCCTCCTGGGTCAGCCACATGCAAGGCAAACACCCTACTGCTGTGCTATCTCTCCCCGCCCCTTAGCATTGTTTTATCATGCTATACCTACTCCCTGGAGCACTTGCTGTGAGTAGGTGTTGCTTGAAAGGTGGGCGCAGGTCTCAAGTCTGGAGCCATCTAGAGCATGTGCCCTAAGCCCTTTTCCCAGCCTAGCCCTCCATACCCCCTCCAAACTCCTATAGTGATTAGTGACTACGACCTGTTTTCCTCAGGAAGCCTGCTCCCAAGGGGCGTCTCCACAAGAGGCAGTTAAAGCATTCTGCTTCCAGAACTCTCTGCGTGCCTTTACTGACTCATCCCGGAGCAGTTAACACCCAGCTCCAGCCTCTAATCTCCCTCCTTCCCCTTGGGTTCTGTGTCTTGATAGAGGTGGGCAAGATAGACCAGGTTGTTAGGAACTGAGCTCCTGGGGCTGGGGTATTCTTGACTGCTCATTCCTTAATGTCACATTTGGCCTGGATGCTTCCCCCAACCCCCAGGGGGAACACCTGTGGCCTGGTGCTGGTCACGCCTCTGCAGTGGCAATAACAGCTTTACACCCGGTGGGATCTCCGGTGGGACCTCCAGGAAGCTGAATTGGGAGCAGGGTGTTTATTGGTGAGAGACAGAAGTTGGCAGGTAGATGTGTAATAAAGGAAGGGGGGTAGGACAGAGGGTGAGGCCCTCCCCTGCCATTTGGGACTTGGGAAAATTGTTACATGTTGCAGCCTCTTGAAATAAATAAATTGGAAAAGAACTTTCGGCCACTGTGCCTGTGGCACAGAGCACTCTGGGCCGGTGCAATTCTGTCCAGTTGGGGGAAAGCTCAAGCTGGGAAGATAAGCAGGATGAGGTGGTGGGTCAGAGGCAGGACGGGAAGACAGGGCTTCTGGGACAGAGCTGGAGGTTCTCCCAGACCTACACTAGTAATTGCTGCTCACAGGTGCATCATTTCCATGCCAGGTGTTCCTGGGGAGGGACACCGAAGGGGAGACTTTCCCAGTGGAGAGAGTTGCTGGGAACTGGAAATGGGGCCCATTTGCTTGCCAGCTGTTTGCTCTTTCACAGAACATCTGGAGGGATCTGGGGAATGAGGCCTCCCAGTCCCAGCTTGGTCTCTGGGGGTCCGCAGGTATGCTAGGGGCAGGGATCTCTCAGAGCACAGCCTGATTGTCATGAGGAGCCATAAGTATCCCTGAGAGGGCCCTCATTTCAGATCCATTTCCCCTCTGAGCCAGAACTCACAGCACTGAGCCCTGGCCCGGAAGCTGATCTCCAAAAGTCACTGATCCCTGGGCTAGGAGCTGACCTCCAGAGGTCCCTCCTTCTGTAGAAAGCTAAGTATGGTTCCAGTGCTCCAAGGAAGAAGCAGCCAGAGAAATGGGTGGAGGAAGATGAAGGATCTGCCCTAATCAAAGTCCCAGTGGTTAGGGACAAGAGGGCTCAGAAAGCTTGAATGTGGGGCTTGCCGAGACTACCCCAACAGCACCCAGGCCAGCAGCCTGGGGACCTCTGATATATCCTTATGGAAAAAATTCAGGTAGTGGCCCAAAGGCGCACTGTAGAGGCCGTTCTTGTATCCCACGTATATCTGAGAGCCCAGAGGTGTGAGGACCAGAGGATGACTAAGTGTGAGGTAGGTCTGCAATTGAGGGGGTTGTACTCGGGCCCAATCCACTTGTGGACACACTCTCTGGATAATTCAGATGAGGCCAGTCAGTGATGCTTGCAGTGTTTATTGGGGGTGGGACTCACAAAACATTGCTCAGAGAGTCCACAGAAACTGTTCTGATGACACATTGAAAAGCAGGTGATATTCCTTTTGAGAAGAGAGTGTCAGAGTGAACACATGCTCCACAGGGCTCGTGCTCAGGTTGGCATCACTCAGGAGTCCTCTTAAAAACACCAGGTCAATGCGCAGTAGGGTCAGCTACCTATCAGCTACAGTTCAGAGACTTGAGTTGAGGCAGTATGGGAGCCATCAACGTTGGATCCCCCACTAATTGGTTGGAGTGCATAGTCCTGGAGACCCCATATGACCACCTCTGTCTCCACTCTCTGTTCCTTTGGTGACATTGGGGACATGGGTTCTGGTGTTTTGAGTTGAAGGTCCTGGTGCCTCTCCAGAATGAGAAGCAGCCAAACTGACGTGGGACCAAAGGGGTCCCAGTTTCATTCAGGAGGGCAGCAAGGCCTCCTGGCTGTTGTTCTCCTAAGCTCTTGGGTGAAAGGGCTGCATGGGCAGACGATCAGCACAGCAGCTTCCCTCTCTCCTCTATAGCCCAAGTGCAGCCCACACTCCAGGTGGGCTACAGACCACCTACCTGCCATAAGTGTGTCAGTTGGGGCAGCCCTAAGCTGGAGGGCATTATGCTGAGCAGATACTGGAGTTCAGCAAGAAAACAGGATGTGAGCTTGTATTGGGATGGGAGGATAAGATGTGAGCTGGTGTTGGGTTGAGAGGAGAGTAGGATAAGAGCAGGTATTGAGGAGAGAGGACAGGATGTGAATGGGTGTTGGATTCAGAGCAAAAGGGCGGGTTGTGAGCAGGAGTCATATCTGGAGTAGGGGCAACTCTAACTTGAATCACTTCTTCTCTTCCTGAGGTTGTTAGAGCTGCAAACCCGGGGACCTGGTGGCAGAATGTGCCCTTGGCCCCTTCTGCCTATCATTTTGGGGCAGGGTGGAGCAGGACATTGCCAGCCACAAGAGTCAGTCCACCCCATTTAAGTCTTTCCTATTGCCAAGGCTCAGTGGGAGGAGAGGCGGTGGCAGAGAGAGAGGTCCCCTCACTCCAAGGAAACTTGAGCCCATGACTCAGCACCAGAAAAGTATATCTGGTCCCTGGAGACTGATTCTGGTCTACCTAGGACAACTCACCTACAGTTTTCTCCATCCCTTTGGAAGAATGACACAGATCAGGGATACCAACTCTTGTCTTTGGGGTTGAGTCATGGTGGTGACTAGATCAGGCCAACCCAGTCTTTGCCTCAGCTTCCTCATGGGTTTTATGGGAGCATAGAAAGTATATTGTCTCATATATTTCTATATATTGTTTCTTAAATCTGAGTAGACAAGTGGGTTTTTGCAAGAACAGTGGTAAAACCATAACAGGCACCACCACGAGCAAAGGTGAATGCTGGTCAGTACTTTATTTCTGCTTCTAGCCGGGCATGTTGATGCTTTATTGATAACTTCTCCACTGACCATGTCTCCTTGGCATCCCAGATCAGAGGAGGGTCCTAAGCTCACTACTCACCTGCCCACACCTGCTCCATATTCTGGGAGTGAGTGGTACAGAACTAAGATAGTTAATGTTTCTTCCATCCTTTCAGGGGTGGGATCAGCCCAAAAGCTGAGCAGTTGGTCCCCAAGAACAGCCTCATGGATGGGATCCAGTGCAGGGCAGGTGACTCTGGCAAGCATATGCAGGCTAGACTGGCTGTGGAATGCCAGAGGATTTGGCATCACCAGGGAGAAATGTCACAGGTTCTGGATAAGGATTCAGAGGTTTGATCAGCAAAGCTATTTAGGTCCCGGTGAGTTTCTATTATTTTGAGCTTCACCCTGTTTCAGAAATGTTGGGTTTGCTCAGCAAGATGGTGTTTGGCACCAGCAACCTGGAAAAGAAAGAGCCTGCTGGATTAGAGGAATTTACAGAGCTCTAGAGCCCTGGGCTGGTGCCTCACTGTGTTGAAGAGTCTCAAACATCCATCCTTTGAGGAGTTGCCTTTTCAGGATCCAATCAGCTTTCCTTAAAAATCTGTCTTTCCTTAAAAAATCAGTTCTGAAAGACTGGGGGGACAGAACAGTGAGTTGTTAGCCTTGTACATGGCTGCTACATATGTTGTGTCCCCACCACCAACATTCCCCTTCCCCCAAAAAACAAAGAAATAGATCCTGGATTTAGAATATACTGGGCTTGCCTACCACGGTCTGTTTTGTCTCTGCACACTGCTGGCACACGAGTGAGTGCTAAGCCAATACTGACAGAATTTAAGAGGCTGGCACCCTGTGGGAATGTGGGGCCTTCCGTGTTAAGATCCATGTCCTGCCCCCCAGCTGCTGTCCTCTGCACGCCAGCATAGCATCAAATTGGGCAGTACCTAATCTCTGCCAGCCTATGCAGGCGGCATTGGGGCTGCTGTTGGGGGTGTTGGCTGCACAGAGCAGAGCCCCTGCTGGGGATGGTTAACCCACACATACGCAGCAGAGAGGACATGTGCTCACTACCCTGCCCTTAGGAGTCCCACTGGGCAGGGTTATGCAGCCAGGGCTAGGCAGAATCCCCTGGTACCCCCAGCATATGTGCATACACCGTCTCAGCCACTGCAAGTCTGCCCTCACTATTTGCTTAGCTTTGGGAGACAGCAACTTCAGTATCCAGTACTCCAATCCCACACCAGCCTTGTGAAGCAGCAGCAGGAGGAGAGAAGCATTTGTGAAGATGACAAGTTACATTTGGGGACTTGCACTTGTGGGCCCTCAGTCAGTGGCTGGTCCTCAGTCAGTGGCTGGCCCTGAACCTCACTTGTAGAATTTCTGTGCAGGGCAGAAATTTGTAAACATTTGTAAAAATTTTGTGGTAGGCAGCCTTTGTAGATTCGTTTCAAGTCTATCAGACATACTTTTATGGGCTTGGGTCTAGATACTGGTGGAGTCTGTCACCATCATTGAAAACCCCCTGAGCCTCAAGGCTCTCTTGAGGGTCCCTTAGCCTTGTTTGGGGCATCTAGTCTAGGACACATGAGCACATGAGCACCCCCACATTGCTACAGCTCTTCCAGGGACTGACTCCTCATGAGTCAGGTGAGGATGAGACCACCTCAAGGGCAGACTGAAAAGAATCAAGAGCAGAAGGGCAGAAGGCTGGGGACCAAGAGTTGGCTGCTGATCCATTGACGGCTTTGGCTGGATAAGGCAGACTCTGAAGCGCAGCAGCCGGTGGGAGAGCCCTGCCTCATCCCAGTGGGGTTCAAGGCAGGTAGTGGGTTGCACCCACCCAGCTCCCTGGGTGCGGATGTTTTGGTCAGAGTTGGCATTTAATTGTCACAGCCCCTCTCTTCTAGCCCAGAAGAGCCCAGAAGAGCTGAGGGTCCTCAAGGGACAGTGCATAGCCACGACTTTCTCTCCTGCCAGCTTTTCTCCAATCCCAGCCTGGTCATGTCCCTTTACAATCTTGTGACAGAACATAAGCATGACTGTTCCACTTTAAGGCTGGCAGGAAATCAGTCCCAAGCTGCAGAAAGCAAAGGCCATGGTGGTCTGCAGCAGGCTGGCTCAAAGGAGGGGATAGTTCTGGGTTGGGCCAGAGAGGCCAGTGCAGGGCCCCAAAGCTTAGGCCAAGGATGCCATTTCCACATTTCATCTTAGCGCCTGCCTTTTCTGCCTTTCACCAGGTGCAGCTATGCTTTCGATTTCAGTGTCTTGAGGGAAATACAGGGCAAGCAGCACTCCCAATCTTCACACAGAAATGCCATTTGACTGTTGCTGTTTAAATAATCCTAGCAGGGGCCGGAGAGATAGCATGGAGATAGGGCATTTGCCTTGCATGCAAAAGGAGTTTGGTTTGAATCCTGGCATCCCATATGGTCCCCCGAGCCTGCCAGGAGAGATTTCTGAGCATAGAGCCAGGAGTAACCCCTAAGCACTGCTGGTGTGACCCAAAAACCAATAATAATAATAATAATAACAACAATAATCCTAGCAGTGGTAGACTCTGTCCTGGCTGACTCTAGCCACAACTGTCCCCTCAACAGCCTGTGGCAGCTCACTCATGGGGGATGTGTCGATGGGGAGATACAATGCAAGATTTTATCTCGCTTGTTGTTTCTATGGCACCATTTACCCTGGTGCTTGAACATACTGTCCTGCTGGTGAGGGCGGCACCATCAGATTTGACTTGGCTCAGAGCACTGGTTCTGCGGAGCCAAGAGGCCTTCCTTTTTCCAGCTTTATCCTCTGCTCCCTACACACTTGGGAAATAGGAGCTATACCTAAAGTCTCAGCAAATGGGCTTTGCCAGGAACGAAGGTGGCCGGCCACATTCCATCAGACCCCAGGATCCTGGAACTAACTTCCTCCTCTTCTGCACTCTCTTCTTTACTCCTGATACCCTCTACTGTGTGGGTTCTGGTCCAGGGAAACAGGGTGCTGCAGGT
>PVKC010026919.1:0-15948 GCA_004027635.1 Crocidura indochinensis
TGTAGCCAGCTACTTTGCTGTATTGGTTAATTGTTTCTAGGAGTTTTGGTGTGGTCTCTTTGGGGTTTTCAATGTATATCATCATATCATCAGCAAAAAGGGATAGTTTGAGTTCCTCTTTCCCAATTTGGATTCCTTTAATTCCCTTCTCTTGTCGAATTGCTATTGCTAGGACTTCTAAGGTTATATTGAATAAGAGATCTGCCTTATTCTCTTTAGCAAATTTCCAAGGGATTTGCAGCTTTAATCAGTCACAATGTTATTACTAACATTAAGTATTTTTACATACCTAGCACTGCTATTAAGGTTTCATGTATATTAACCTTACTAACCCAGTCACCCTTTGAAAAGTAGATCTCATATTAAATCAATCAAGTGATTTAGTTTTGCCATAAGTGACAGAACTGAAATACAGCTGAATAAAATTTTTTGTTCTTCCTACTCTATCTAAAATGCTGTAGAAAGCTCTAGAGGTTTTGTGTGTGTGGGGGGGGGTGTTGGATCACACCTGGCAGTGCTCAGGGGTTACTCCTGGATCACACCTGGCAATGCTCAGGGGTTACTCCTGGCTCCATGCTCAGAAATTGCTCCTGGCAGGCACGGAGGACCATATGGGACGCAGGGATTCAAACCGATGACCTTCTGCATGAAAGGCAAACACCTAGCCTCCATGCTATCTCTCAGGTCCAGCTCTAGAATTTTAGGTATAGATCTCTCTCCTCTACCATTCTGCACATCTGAGGCAAAGCACACGTTAGGAAAATTAAAGCGATTTGGTGAGTTAGGTCACAATTATCTGCAGAGAGAAAGGAGACTGTTGGCAAAATTTCTGGAATCAGGTGCAGTGTAAAGAGTTTTCTTTTTTTTTTTTTGTTTTTGTTTATTTTGTTTGTTTGTTTTTGGATCACACCCGGCAGCGCTCAGGGGTTACTCCTGGCTCCATGCTCAGAAATTGCTCCTGGCAGGCACGGGGGACCATATGGGGCACCGGGATTCGAACCGATGACCTTTTGCATGAAAGGCAAACGCCTTACCTCCATGCTATCTCCCGGGCCCCAAGAGTTTTCTTAATCTATGTGTGAATTAATTCTTCGTTCCCCTGCACCTCCACCACCTCAGTTTTTCACACTGAATCCAAGGATTGGCTCCCCCTTTTATTTCTTGTTTTTCCCTCATATCTTACTTTTATAAAAGTTAAATAATTTTTATTTGTCTATCTTTCTGATCTATTTAGCTTAGATAATAGCCTCTAGTTCCATCCATATTGTCGCAAATGGAAAGAGTTGTTAAATAGTTAATAAACTGTGTATAACTACCACAAACTATATATTTATCCGTTGTTCATCACATTGGCTAATGTAAATAGAGCATTGCATAGAATACAGGAATGCCTATATCCTTCTGAATTAGTAAATAAGTGAATTAATTGATTAGAGTATTTACTCTCTCCCAACAGTAGTTATATATTTTTTAAAAAGATGTCTTTTTTAAAAAATACAAAGAAATGGGGCCAGAGAGATAGCATGGAGGTAGGGAGTTTGCTTTGCATGCAGAAGGATGGTGGTTCGAATCCTGACGTCCCATATGGTCCCCTGAACCTGCCAGGAGCGATTTCTGAGCATAGAGCCCGGTCCCCTGAGCGCTGCCAGGTGTGACCCAAAACAAACAAACAAACAAACAAAATACAAAAACAGCAACAAAAAAAAACCCAAAGAAATAAATCACTAGTGGTGAAAATATGTCATTTGGAATAAAAAGTCAATTTTAAGTGGGGTATACCTCCCCCTTAATATTTCCAATGTAAAAAATTGTAGACATTTGCCTGCATCCCCCCACCCCCGAAAACTCTCTTCTTGGCACCTACAGTCCCTCATTGTGTTACTTTTAATGAATTCAAAGACATGTACACGTTCTTGATGTTTTCTCGTGGTTGAAAAGAGTTTGCAATTGGAAGTAACAGAATGCCTGCCTTCTTAAAGAACTATTAAACCACACTCAAACAGGATATTTTTATAGAACAAAGATCTGAAACAAATGTAAGGATATTTAAAACTTTGGAGTGACACATTTAGCCACACACCTCCTAATCCCTTTGTCCATTACTTTATTTCCTAGATGTGAGGTGGGCACAGAGAGCTGGTCTCAATGCAATGACACACCGGTGAAGTTTGCTCGGTTTCCAGTCACTGGATTAATAGAAGGTCGCTCATATATATTCCGAGTCCGAGCTGTAAATAAAACTGGAATTGGTCTACCATCTCGTGTTTCGGAGCCTGCCGCAGCTCTGGATCCAGCTGAGAAAGCTAGACTTAAAAGTAAGTAATTTTCATCTTGTAGAATCTCTGCTAAATCTATTCTAAGTAACTATTATTTCAATGTAAGGTTATTCCTCTTTCTTCCACTAGAGGGAGAAGAGACTAGAAAATACTTCATTGATAGTCAATTTCAGAGAGTAAAAGAAAAAAATGTTTAAGTGTTCTATTAGTTTTATTTAAATAAATTAACATAGAAAGATAAAGAGAGAGAAGGAAAACAAGAACGTTTTGTGTTATAACTTTCTTAAAGGCTTTATCATATTCAACCTTGATTTGATTCAGATCATCTTGACTTGTGAAGTAGAATTCTAGGAATTCTATTTGAAATGAAATATGAAAGTTGAGAGCCTCAAGAATTCTTAATTCCTGTTATCAGCACACTCCAAAACCACTTTTCTTTTTAATTCAGTTAATGGAAGGTAAATGTTCTAACCTTGAGGGCCAAGGAGATGTTTTAAAGGACTAGAGAGAATGCTTTGTATGCTGGAGATCTAATTTGATACCTGAAACCTCATTATCTCCTGAGTACTACCAGGTATAGCCTGAAACTTAAAATAAAATAAAATTAATGTCCTTGAATTTATCCCTTATAGTATGGATATCTCAGCATAGTGAATTTATTTACATTAAAGGACATTTACATCATATCTACTATACTTAAGTTTCCATATTAGGCCAATTTAATTTTTTCTTACTTTTAACAAAATATGTTGATGTGAAGATCATAGTAAATGAATTGTGCTCTCTATTTAGTTTGGAGACCTCATAGGACGTCTTCGTTATTAAAGACATTAAGATGATATTAAGAGAATTGTGGAAAATTGACTTTTTAATCCATACTAGATTTCTCAGCCTCAGCCCCACTGATATTTTAGACTAGATATTCATTACCCTAGGAATTATCTCTCCTTCCTTGGAGGTTTAGCAGCATCCTAGTCTGATATATTAAATGCCAGGAATTTTCTCCTCCCACCTCTAGGTTGACAATCAGAATGTTTCTCTCCAGACATTGCCTAATGTCTCTGGAACATAATCGCCATACTTGAGGACTATTGACTTATGAACTTTCTTGCAGTGTTATTCTTTACCTTAGTATATGTGGTAACTCACTTTATAATAAACTAAATTAAGTAATGTGACCCTTTCCTCTGGAGACTGTCTGATCAGGTTCTTCAATCATTTTTCACTCGTCATTTCATTTCTTTGCTTCCTCCCCATGAAAATTCTATGTCATGCTTTCAACTTTTAAAAACTGAATATATATAAGATTTGCTTGTATTGAAAATAAGTTTATTGCTTATCACTTTTCTGTTCTTGCATAGATTCCTGTGAGAAGTCCCTTGATTAAGGCAGAAGTTAAATAAATTTCTGATGATGATAAGATCACATGGATGAAATTTTCCTCTTTTACTTTGTACTATTCGTTAAATTCATTTTTATTATTCAAAACTTAAGCTGGATCATTTTACATTTTACAGCTTCAAAATGTAATGAAAAGAAATTGCTTTAGTTGAGAGTCCTACTGCAGGATCAATATTTCTCACTTCTTCCATCTTCACTATAACAAATACCTATAGGATTTACATTTGTTCCAGAAATGTTCCACTAAAACAAACAAATGCTATTTCTTTAGAAGAGCAAGATAATGCATGTCACAGTAGATTAACAATGAGTAGTACATGAGCACAGGTAATTTAATTACCTAACTTGTGCAAATACAACAAGGGTCTACATTTTAGAAATGCATTAATAGGTGATTTTCTTGTGCAACCATTGTAGAGTATAATTACAAGAACCTAGGCTTCTATTTACCTAGACAATATCGTATACCTCTTGGGATCTCCATCATATGTCCAATCTGTTGTTAGCAATGCAACTTTAATTCCAAAAATAACAGCTCACTTCAGACCTCTAGATTCTAACAGATTGTGAATCCCTTCAGGACATAACACCATATAAATGCTAAGATTTGTTAGGGGAAAATGTAAGCAAACTAGAAACCAAGTCTTGTGTGATTAATCAATCCTGTTAATCAGTACAATTAAAATGACTGTTTTTGTCTTTAACTGTGTTCAGGTCGTCCCTCAGCACCCTGGACTGGACAGATCATTGTCACTGAAGAGGAACCTACAGGTACAAAAATAGTTTCCTCAGATACTTTTGCTAATGTTTTGTCATGTGACTTAGCTTTTGTTGCAGAGGACATAATTTTGAAAGAGATCTTTTGAATATTTGAGATTATGAAGTAACAGATTGTCAGAGTATTACTTTTTAAAAACTTTATTGAGATACAATTATAATCTCACAAGCTGCATGCCATAAAATGTTAATTTTTTGATAAAATTTACATGTGTACACCCCATTGAGATTTTCTGTACTTTTTTTTTTTTTTGGTTTTTGGGCCACACCCCGTGACGCTCAAGGGTTACTCCTGGCTATGCGCTCAGAAGTTGCTCCTGGCTTGGGGGACCATATGGGAAACCAAGGGATCGAACTGTGGTCCATCCTAGGCTAGCGCAGGCAAGGCAGGCACCTTATCTCCAGCACCATTGCCCGGCCCCCGAGATTTTCACCTTGATAAAAATAATGAACAAGTCCATCATCTCCCAAACTTACTCATGTCATTGTTTCCTCTGACCCCTTTCCCATCTCCAGTTCAGTACTGATCTGCCCTTTGTTACTATAGTTTTATTGTCCATAAGTTTAAAATATGGATCATATTCATGTTTGCCTAAATTCCCTTCAATCTGCATAGTTATTTTGAAATTTATCGTGTTGGTGCCCCTGCCAGGTTATGACAATTTTTTTTATCCTTTTATTATTAAAAGCTTCTGTTAATTTCTTATTGTTAAATATTATTGTGGATATATGCCATCATTTTCATGGGTAAATACCTAGGAATTGAATAGATGGGCAATATGGTAGGTGTATTTTTAATTTTTAAAGAATCTTTCAACTGTCTTTCAAAAATGGTTGTAACATTTTGCATTCCTGTCAGCAGTATATGAGAGTTCCTACGCTTCCACACAATTTCCTGTACTTGGTATGGTCACACTCTTTAACAATTGAATTTAATTTTTAATTTTCTCTCCCTTCTCTTTCTGGGGTCTCACACTCTTGGTTGCAGTGCTTGTGCACAGTTTCACTGTATTGCTTGCCAGGGGTTGTACACTTTAGCTGTGTTGCTTACACACTTTAGTTGTTAATTCTGATTGTGAGTTGCACATTTGGTTGAAGTGTTCACTGTGGGTTATGCACTATTTGTTGTGGCACTTGGGATTCCAAATGACAGTACCAGTGATCAAACTCAGCATGTTGGTGGTGCCGGGGATAGGACCATAGTCCTCATGTTTGAAAGGTAGGCTCTTTTACCACTGAGTGTTCTTTCTGTCAACCTTTATAAATTTTAGATTCTAGTAATATATAGTATGGTTCATATTATAGTGGTATTTCATAGTGTATAGTGAACATAATTTTTCTAATGCTGAGAATTTTCATATGCTTATTTATCACTTTTACACCATTTTATATCTTTGCTAAATACAAGTTCACTCTGATACATATAAATGTCATATAATTACCTCTTATATTTTAAGTTATCATTCACTTAAAATTATTTTTTCTGTATAGTGGACAGTTAGGGTATAAGTTATTTGAAATATGAGTATACAATTATTTTAACAATATATGTTGAAGATATTAATTTATTCTTGAATTGCCTTGACACCATTGTTAAAATGAAAAGTTGCAGACTTGTCAAACTTTAGAAATAAAGCGCTACTGGTTATTCTAGTGTGGGAGGTGGGAGTGCTAACTGACACCATGCCTTCTTGATTACTATAGCATACATAGCTTCATTTTTATTGCTTTGTTTTGTTTTTGTGTCACACACAACTGTACTAGGGGTTTATACCTGATTTTTGTGCTCAGGGATCACTCCTGGTGATGCTTGGAGGACAATATGAGTATTGGTATTGTAGAATCAATTGCTTATCAAAAAAGCACCTTGACCTCCATACTATCTCCACCCCAACTTTATTTTTATTTTACATTTAGCCCACAACCTCATGGCTTCTCTTAGATCTGCTCTCAGGGATTATTTTTGGCAGGCTTCAGGGATCATATGGGTATTGAACCCTGATCGGCCCTGTGCAAAACCCAACTTCATTAAAAAAAAAAAAAAGCAACTACATAGATTTGAAATCTGATATTATAAATTCACTAATCTTGCTTTTCTTTTTCAAAAATTTTAGCTATTTAAGTATTTGTATTTTTTCCTGGTTTTTGGTTTTCGGGGCCACACCCAGTAACACTCATGGGTTACTCTTAGCTAAGCACTCAGAAATCACTCCTAGCTTGGGGAACCATATGGGACTCTGGGGATCAAACCAAGGTCCATCCTGGATCAGCCACGTGAAAGGCAAACGACCTACCGCTGCACTATCACTCTGGCACCGAGTCTATCTATTTTTATATATAAATTTTAAGTAAGTTCACTACCATTAAGTAATTTTAATTAAATATTTATATCATTACTACTTGACTGTCTGCTATCATTTTTGTGTTTAAAATAGGAATGAAATATTATATATATATAAAATCTTTATTTAAGTACCATGAGGGTCAGAGCCATGCTTTCTTCATGAAAAGAGACTATTCCATTCTTTAAATACTATTTTTGTGGGAGGCCACACCCAGGGTACTCAGGGCTTACTTCAGACTCTATTCAGGGATCACTGCTGGTGGTACTTGGGACCAGGTGGAGTGCTGAGGATTGAATCCAGGTTGGCCACATGAAATACAAGTGCCCTATCCACTGTACTATCTCTCCTTTTCTAGTCTTGTTTTCTACATCTTAAACTAGCATGTTAAAATTTTAACCTCTACAACATGCAAAATATGCTAATAATAATTTTATATACCTGTCTACTTATTTAATTATTTTAAATTTATGATTTTATTACTACTGATTGTTTTTCTCCTTACCATACCTTATTTTTTCTTAACTACTGTATACTTAGATTTTTTATGAGAAATTATGCATTTGAAATTACACCTTGGGGGGTTGGATATTTTTGCATTTTTATAAATATTTTTTGCTTGTTTGAGGGAAGTAATTTGATCCTTTCAAAGTTTGTTTTTGTTAGATAAACCCAAATTGACTTTTGTTCTAGTGGGGAAATGGACCACACTATATTCACAATGTTCTGAGCTTTTGACGGATGCCCATGAACTAGGAAAATTCCATTTTGACTAGTAGTTACATGAACTCTCCTCACTCATAAAAAAAACTTGAAGGACTTATTGCCTCCAACTCTTTTGTGTGACTTCCCTTCCGGTTTCATGTGGTTTTCTCCTATGTACATGCTGCTTGGTATTTAAGTTGACTGTAGAAGTCTCTCTGTAGAGCCCTCTCCTCCAGTATCCATGCCTGTGACTGTGTGAATATCTTGCCCTCCCTGGGATTTCTTTTTTTTTTTTTTTTTTTTTTTTTTGGCTTTTGGGCCACACCCGGCGACGCTCAGGGGTTACTCCTGGCTATTCGCTCAGAAGTCGCTCCTGGCAGTCACGGGGGACCATATGGGGAACCAGGGGATCGAACCTCGGCCTGTCCTAGGTTAGCGCAGGCAAGGCAGGCACCTTACCTCCAGCGCCACCTCCCGGCCCCTCCTCCCTGGGATTTCTGCTGCTTCTTTTTCACTCAGGATCCTTCCAGGTTCTCCCTGAGTTATTTTACCTGGTACCTTGAAACTTCCTCCAAAGGTAGAGCACATTCTCCTCTATTAGGAATCACTGTACTATGATGACCAATAACCAAGTTCCAAAAAGTTGTTTTATACGTTTTTGCTCAGATTTTAATTGTCTCAAATGGAAGGATCACTCTAATGTGAACTATGGAAGATCTAAAATTTTATCTCACTTCTAAGAAGATAAATCTACTACCACATTTTCATAGATATTGGCAAATGCACAAGATTCTTGTTTTAGAGGCAAAAATCTCTTTCCATGGAATTCCAGAATCTCTAAGCTTCTGTGTGCCTCTTCTAAGCTTCATGTGTCTCTTACTTCTCTCTGGGATTCCAGTTTTTCTCCACTCAATGGCATGTGGTGTAATAAAGGTAGAAATTGCATACACAGTAGATTTGTGTAACAGCTGAGAAAGTTTCCACTACCAAGAGTGTTTGCTATACAAACATCTTTAGAAAGATTGTCTGAAAATAAAAGGCAATATGAGATAACTATAAAAACACTTGAGAGTTGTTTCCTAATAACTATCTGATTATTTCATCTTGAAGGAGCACAGAAGTAGAGAATTCCATTTCAAATGGCATTTAACATCTATTTTCCCATGTCTTTTTTGTAAAGATAGAAATCAGTGTTTACATAATTGCTATTTGGGGTATCAGTATAAGGAAATCAAATAGTTATGTAAATGAAGTAAAAGATTGGCTGGGAATGCATGATTAGTGTTCTCAGAAGAATTTTAGTACAAGTCACTTCTTTATGCTGTGGAATAGTCATTAACTCTTCTTCCAATAGACGAAGGCATCAGTGACAGAGTTTCCTGAATTCCCACAATGTGGCCATTCTTTCTTGTTTTTCAGAGGGTGTTGTTCCTGGTCCTCCAACAAATCTCTCTGTCACTGAAGCCACCCGGAGCTATGTGGTGCTGAGCTGGAAGCCCCCTGGCCAGCGTGGCCATGAGGGCATTATGTACTTTGTAGAAAAGGTAAGACTCTGAGGCCAATGTGAACTCTCACAAGTTCCTACATACTTTCTTACAATAGAAATTAACTTTCCATTGTGCTTTAAATAAAACTTTATAACCTCTTCAATCTGTGAAGACTCATATATATTATATATATATAATATATATATATAATACCCTAACTTTATCAGAAAGTTTTAGGGCATTATTGATTTATTGATCCCTAGTGCATGAATACACACTTCAGAGATACAAAGACCCCCAAGACTTAATTCTATAGGAGAAGAAATATTCCTGAAGTTGTAAACTGCCTGTATACCAATGTTTTCCAGAGACTTCCTCTATATCCCTTGCTCTAATAATGGTTTTTCATCTTTCTGCTGCATTAGGGAATGAATATCAGTGAGGATTGATGGACAATCGAAAACTTCTACTTTCAAATGACTGGGAGAGTTAAACACAAAGTTCTCACTTGCTACCATATGCTTGGCTAGCACTACACTAAATGCAATCTTTAGGGTTCGTTCTGGATTGCAAAACAGCATGAAATTTCAATTGATTCTTTCCCAAAAATATCTTACATATATACTGATATTATATTATGCTACAGAGAACAACATAAAGTCATTTTCTTTATAGTTTGCTTTTATAGAAAATCACATAAAAGATTTTTTATTTGTGCTCATTTTCAAAAATGTTATAGAACATTTAATCAATTAGGTTTTTTATATCTTTTATGATATTTTGACCATCAATTTCTTTTTTTAATCATGATTTCTTTATTTAAGCACCATGATTACAAATACGTTCATAATTGGGTTACAGTCATCAAATGTGCACTACCCTTCATCAGAGTACCTTTTTCCTGCCACCAATGTTCCCCCATTTCCCTCCTCCCCCACCCCCTGCCTATCTTCAGATAGGCAGTCTGTTTCTCTCACTGTCATTGTCATTGCAGTTGTTAATACAGTTATTTCTCTAACTGCACCCATCACTCTTTGTAGTAAACTTCATGTCATGGACTGGTCCTTCCGGCCCACCTCTCTGTTGTCTCTGGGTATTATTACCATACTATCTTCTATTATTTTTTAAATTTCACACATGAGTAAGATATGTCTAACTCTGTTTCTCTCTGACTAGCCTCACTCAACATGGTAGTCTCCATGTATAGACAAATTTCATGCCTTCATTTTTCCTAACAGCTGCATAGTATTCCATTGTGTAGATGTACTATAGTTTCTTTAGTCACTCATTTGTCTTGGGCACCTGGGTTGTTTCCAGATTTTGGCTATAAATATCACTGTAATGTAAATTACTTTAAATTACTATAATGTAAATGGCACTGTAATGAACATAGGAGTACAGAGGACATTTTTATATTGTGCATTTTGGGGGGTAGGTTCGTAAGAAATATCCCTATTAGTGGTACTGCTATATCATATGGAAGTTCAATTTCTAGTTTTTTGAGGAATATCCATATTGTTTTCCAAAACATTTGGACTAGATAGCGTTCCCACAAAAATGAATGAGAGTTCCTTTCTTCCTATATCCACACCAGCACTGTTCTTATACTTTGTGATATGTGTCAGTCTCTCTAGCATGAGATGATATCTCATTGTTAATTTGATTTGCATCTCCCTGATGATCAGTGATGTGAAGCATTTTATTATGTGCCTTTTGGCCATCTGTATTTTCTTTTTTGGTTTTTGGGTCACACCCGGCAGTGCTCAGGGGTTACTCCTGGCTCCATGCTCAGAAATTGCTCCTGGCAGGCACGGGGACCATATGGGGCACCAGGATTCGAACCGATGACCTTTTGCATGAAAGCAAACGCCTTCCTCCATGCTATCTCCTGGGCCCCTGCCATCTGTATTTCTTCTTTAGGAAATGCCTGTTCATTTCTTCTCCCTATTTTTTTGATGAGGTTAGATTTTGTTTTCTTGTTAAGTTCTATAAGTATCTTATATATCTTAGCTATTAGTCCCTTCTCTGATGGGTATTGGGTGAATAGTTTCTCCCATTTTGTGAGTGACCTTTGTATCCTATTCACTGTTTCCTTATTAAAACCTCTATTAAGTCACTTTCCCTGACAAAACATGAGATATCACATATCTTGAGAAAAATATACATGCAAATATCAAAATTAGATTTTAAGGGGCCCGGGAGATAGCATGGAGGTAAGGCGTTTGTCTTTCATGCAAAAGGTCATCGGTTCGAATCCCGGTGCCCCATCTGGTCCCCCGTGCCTGCCAGGAGCAATTTCTGAGCATGCAGCCAGGAGTAACCCCTGAGCACTGCCGGGTGTGACCCCCCCAAAAAATTAGATTTTAAGAGTAAAACACTTTCATTTAATTATTTAAAATGAATAGCATGAGAAATTTTTGTGGGAGCAAAAATTCTGAGCTCTACTGTTTCCCTTGATTAATATTTTTGATAAGTATTTTGACTTTTTGCATTCAAGGAACAATGCCTCACTTTCTTCTTAGCCTGGACAGGATTTTTGTTTGTTTTGGTGTTACACCTGGTTGTGCTCAGGGGACACTCCTGGTGATCCACAAGATGATATGTTGTCCTGAGACTTGCAGCTGGGATTGGCTATGTGCAATGCAAGCACCTTATTGCTCTACTATTTCCCTGGTCCCTGGAGAATTTGGTAACAATAAATTGATAATCTCTTCAGCATGTGATATGCACAGTTTTCAAGAGTCATATTTGCCAAAATTATATTTTAAAAACATATATTTATATTTTGTGAATAGTAGTATCAAGTAAAATATAATTTGAGTAGCATTCTCAACTTAATTTTGTTTGATAAATAGAGATCAAGAATAAAATAATCATTTCCTGGTGTGTATAATATATGGCCCTACTGATTCTTTTTGAAACATTCCAGAGAACTCTGAAAAAAAAAACCAGTCTGAGAGTAATTACTATCTTTTTATACTAATGCCATAGTAATAGCCTATCAGTGAGATATTATTCTCAGAAGAATCTGTGTTAACTTCTGCAGAGCATTTTCTCTGGTCACATAAACTTACAGATGTTCCCATAAACATCTGTAACTTTCCTACTCCTAAACAAATGAGTTTGATTAAAAATTCTGGTATTCTTCCACTAGCTTTCTTATTAGCATGGAACAGAAGAGAACATTGATAAGTACAGTGTCAGTAGAGAGATTTATACAGGCACAATGAATCAAAACAACCAGGATGTTGAGGTCATTGAGGAACACAGTATATCCAGAGACCTGGGACACATTTATAAAAGAACTATTCAAATGCTAAATTGTTCTCCTGATAAATCTCTTTGAAACATTGACTTTCTAAAGGGAGGAGATTCCCATGCTCTTGTTATGTGGTCATATTCCATTTTCAGAATGTTTAGCTCACAGCTGTACTTTCTTATGTTTCCCTGTGTTTTGTACTTCTTTATGGACTTTTCTTTTTAGTGGGGCCACACCCAGCTGTATCAGAGCTTCATCCTGGCTCTTTGCTCAAGGATCATTCCTGACTGATTTAGGGAACTATGTGGGGTGCCTGGGATTAAACCCAGGTTGGTTGCATGCAAAGCAAGTTTCCTACATGCTATCACTCCAGCCCCGTAGAATTTACTTTTCGATGGCCAAGATAACAAGTAGAGGATTGGTTTAATTTCAAGTATTAGTTTGTTTTTGTTTTTCAGATTTTTTTTTTTTTTTTGGTTTTTGGTTTTTGGGTCACACCTGTCAGCACTCAGGGGTTGCTCCTGACTCTACACTCAGAAATCGCTCCTGGCAGGCTCGGGGGACCATATGGGATGCTGGGACTCAAACCACTATCCTTCTTCATGCGAGGCAAATGCCTTACCTCCATGCTATTTCTTTGGCCCCTCTAAGTATTAGTTTAATAAAAAAATAATAAGCAGGGAGGATAAAGGAGAGTGAGGGGGAGGAAAGGAAGAAAAGGGAGGAGAGAATGAATATGAGCAGAGAACTCTTTCATTTCATGATGCTAAGGGATGGGTGATCTGAAGGCAGAGTGCCTTTCTGCGGAGATGGTACTTTTGAACTTAACCCTGAGTGACTCTTAGTCACCATCAATAAAACAGAAACTAAGAGCGCTACTAAAAGAAAGATTCTTAGTATATTCTGTGGTCAGTGACAAGTAATACTGCTGTCATAAGAACAGCAGTACGTTATCATAAATTTTTCCTGAGAATGTTTTCTTTTTTTATTTGCTTTATTTAAGCACTGAGGTTACCAAATTGTTCATAGTTGGTTTTCAGTCACCACCCTTCACCAGTAGACCTTTCTCACCACCAATGTCCTCCATTTCTCTCCCACTCCCATCCCCATCTGTCTCTAGGAAAGGCATCTTGTTTCTCTCTCTCGTCCCGAGACTTGGTTTGCACTATTGGTAATACATGTCACATTATCCCCTTTTAGCACCCAGTTCTTGTCCAGAGCCATTAGTTCCAACTATCGTTGTCATAACAAATCCTTCTCACTCTAATTGTACTCACCGCTCTTTGAGGCAAGCTTCTTGACCCTCATCTCTATTGTCTCTGTCTTATTTTTCTTATATCTTATATTTATGCTTTTCTTATATCCCACAAATGAGTTAGATTATTCTGTATCTACCCCTCTTCCTCTTGCTCATTCCACTCAGCATAATAGTCTCCATGTCCATCCATGTATAAGCACATTTTATAACTTCATTTTTTAAAACCTGCACAGCATTCCATTGTACGGATATACCACAGTTTCTTTATCCACCTGGGTTGCTCCAGATTCTGGCTATAATAAATAGTGCTGTGATGAATATAGGAGTGCAGAGGGAACTTTTGTGATTTTTTTTTCATGCAGACAATAGTCTCCAAAATGCCAGTTGCTTCCTGGATAGCTGTGTCTCATATGAAGTTTCTGTGTAAGTCCAGTCAGTGATCAAGAAAGATAGTAATCTATAACAAAATCATAGACAGTATAATTATTTCCCCCTATTTGAAACTTTAAATACTATGATTTACAAAGTTTTCATCATGCACTCATTTCAAGTCATTTCAATATTCCAACACAATCCTATTACCATTATAACCTTCCCTTCACTATTATCTAAAGCTACCTAACCCCTACCTCCAGCCAGTCCTCTTAGGCACAAAATAATTTACTTCATATCACACGTTATAACATATATACATCATAATAGCATTACTAAAGTTATTGTCTAAACTTTTGCTGAGGTTAGGTGGTAGTTGAGCCTTCTGCGCTTAGTGGGTTTTTGTACAACTTTCCCATCTATGTTCTGTGTTCTTTCTGGGCACTTGAGATGTCTCATGTATGCTGATACATGACCACACATACCCACAGCTGTATCATAAGATAATTAACTACCACATATAGTATCTTGGACCTACCAGGTTCACTGCAGCAGCAGCTTCTCTTTAAAGTTGGTAATGGAGTCATTTCATTGAGTAGAAGTGTGTCAGGGTGAGTGGAGCCCTGGGCCCTCCCACCCAGGGCAGGAACTAGGCCTACTTCATCTTGAGAAGGTTCCTATAATCTTGACTTGGGCTAGGCCTACCAGATATGGTATGATAGCAATTTAGCTCTCTACTGCCATTATTAATGGTGAAAAACTGAAAGCATTCATTCTGAGATCAGTCAGAGGCAATAGAAACTAAAATAAACAAATGGGATGGTATCAGATTAAGGGTTTTTGCATGGCAAAAGAAATGTGGGGAGAAATCTAAGCAATATCCATGAATGGGAGAAAATATTTACATTTAGTACATCAGATAAAGATTTGATATATAAAGAATTCAGAAAGATCAACCAAAAATTCAAAATCCTATTAAAAATGGGGAAAGGAAATTCATAGACACTTTTTGAAAAAGAGAGCTAGATGGTCATGAGGCACATGCAAAAGTACTCATCATCACTTTTTTTTATTTTTAATTATGAGAACAAAGATGCAAAGAAAGAGGACAAGGTAAAGTTACAGTGGAAGGACAATCACGCATAAACAGAATTCACATAAGTCCCCTTGCTGATTTTTTTTTTTTTTGGTTTTTGGGTCACACCCGGCAGTGCTCAGGGGTTACTCCTGGCTCCATGCTCAGAAATTGCTCCTGGCAGGCACAGGGGACCATATGGGGCACTGGGATTCGAACCGATGACCTTTTGCATGAAAGGCAAACGCCTTACCTCCATGCTATCTCCCGGGCCCCAACCTTGCTGATATCTTAACATTGAACTTTCAGACAAAGAATATTAAGAAAAATAAAACAGAACCCATGTACAATTACTTTGTCCCTCAAGTCCCCAGATTGTAATATATATTTCTTAGCAGCACATCAAGCATTCTAATGCCATAAAAATTATGTAACTCCTTAAATATTGAAGGCATAGTACTTTTTTACATTTCCATGCATATGCATATTAGTTTAAGTTAGCCTCAAAAAAAGTGGATGTTTCTTTTTAAGGATAAGTGTCAAAGGAGCACAGTAAAAACAGCGTTAGAGTGGCAATGATTGTTTGCATCGGCCCACCAAAATATGGGGGTCATGGAAAGGAAAATCCTTGGCCTAAATACAAGGGGGCCAAAACCCTGAAGTTTCCTGGCATAAGACCAGCTCTAGGCTCCAGGCACACTAGGTTGCCCAATCCCAGTCGTTGTCTGTAGTGCCAACACACTTTTATTTTCCATGATGTCTCTGTTGTTGGTATCATGTTTCTGTATTAAAGATCCTGGAATATGCATATCCTATATTGCAGTTAGGATGGTGCAGAGTGTCCTTTCGTTCCACCTTACAATTAAAGGGCAATGCAGAAAGCCCTGTCCAGTATGCAGGTCATTGATGTTCTTAGGTCTTCTCAGTGTTAAGGGAAGTTTCTTGTGAGTAGATCAATGTCAGAGCAGCGGTAGGGTCTTTCCTGGTAGAGGATTG
>PVKC010026920.1:0-15961 GCA_004027635.1 Crocidura indochinensis
CAGAGGGAGTCACTCAATCTAGAAGTCCCTGGGGAGAGGGTGGAGGACTTGGGAGACAGAATGGGTATGGAGGTGGAGGGAGAACAACTTGGTGATGGGAATTCCCCTGATTCAATGTTTATTTGTAAATGGAATATTACTGTGAATATCATGTAAACCACTATGATTAAAAAATAAAAAATAATTTAAAAAAATACTACAATATTAGCTGGAGAATAGGATAGTTAATAGGGCTCTTGCCTTGCATGAAGCCAACCTGAGTTCACTTCCCAGCATTCAGTCTGTTTGCTCTGAGCACTGCCAGGTAGATTCCTGAATGCAGAGCTAGGAATAAATCTAAGTATAGTATCTCTGAGTTTCACCCCCCCAAATTAATTAAAACAAAAACAAATAAATAAAATAAAATATAACTTCATGATCCCCTATTTTATGGCTTTATATCTTTTCCTTCCTTTGAAAGGAGGAAAGGACAGTTAAAAATTTAAAGTAAATTTCATATTTAAGAAAATGTATAGCATTAGAGAGGATAAAAATGTTTAAAAACAAACTTAAAGTTTGAAAAACATGTGATTGGTGTAAAGAAAATATTGCACTAAGGAGTTTGCATGTGAGAAAATGTTGAATTATTGGACACTGAGAACAATGAGTGGTATCTTAAGAGAGGAATTGAACTCTGAACATCATTGCTATTTTATTAGGCTGCATTATTTTAGTGAATAGCAGAGCATGGAAAGAAAACAATGATTAAAACATATTATTTTCATATAGAGCATTTCCCTCCATTTCTCTGAATATATGACTGCTTCTTCAGTCCCTCAATTTTCACATTTTTGTGAAGCACCAATAAATGTAAAACATAAAACCATATCCTTTAAAAAGCATAGAGTTTACCTGAAGGAGACAGTATAAATACTAAAAATCAGAAGTAAGACACTCCAGCATTTTTAAATCTTTCATCCTATAAACATGTCCCAAACTCATCCTTATATTTAAGTTTTCTGAAGGTTATAGATGAAAATGATAAAGTATACAAAATTTCTGTAATCCTGGCAAACAGATTAAGATTTCTCCTCTTTGACAGAACCAACTAAATCAAATTAAAAAGAAAAAAAATTTACAACAATTGAATCACTAAAATAACTTCAGTTATCTCATTGTCAAATAGTTTTTTAATTCTACAACATGATTGAAGAGTAAGGAATAAAAGGAGAAAAGGACCTGGGAAATAACACAATAGATCTTAAGGAACTTCAAAGTAAAACAATTATCTCAGCAACAGGGATGATTTGGCATCTCTTTGTTAGCCATTTATGACACATGGGTAATACTTTGACATTAATTTAGAAACTGGCATTTATAATCTTGTCATATTGCCAAGATATTTCTGTCTCAATTATGTATTGATTATATTATTGTATGAGTTGGCTCATGACTCACACTTAGGAAGAAATGATACTAAATTTATCTGAGAGAAGTAATGAAGAAAACTTCAGAATTGTGCGCATCTTTCATATACATGAATTGTTAGTATGCACCGATTTCATGACTTAGCATCAGCCTTTGCTTTTTAATGTGAATCAGAAGCTGAGTAATGCTTTGACATTATATAACACATGCCACATTGGTGCTGAAAATACATAAAATCTTCCTAAATAAATATACAGAGAAAATTTAGGTAAGTAAAATGCATCTCCTTAGTTATTCTTGTCTAGGAAATGCACTGGTTACTTACTTGGTGTTGGAGGGGTGGGTTAAATGCATACAGAGAATGAACTGTATGGTGATAGAAACTAGACTTTCAGTGATGTTCTTCTGTATATAGATGTATGTGGTTATAATGTTGTATTTACTTTTGGAAGTTGGTGTGATTGTGGAGTTGAAGGATGATTTCCAAGCAGGCTTAGGGGACAGAGTACTTTCCCAGCAATGATTCCCTCTACCTTGCAGGTATGATAGATTGGTGCTAGTGTCTGATGATGTGGCTGTGCTCAAGCCCTGCAAGGTAGATCATCAAAGCTACACTCAATGGCTATCTCAGATACCAGGTGAATCCAGAAATAAACCTCAGGGCCTATCATAGGGAAACCATGCTCCAGCCCTTTGAGTTATCTCCTCCGTTCTTATGTACTGTATTCTTAAAGATATATCATGTTCTAAACAAACATTGCCTCGATAGGTATTGATTTAAAAACTATCACAGGACTGGAAAGCTAGAACAATGGGTAAAGCACTTGCCTTGTATTCAGCTGACCTGGATTAAATCTCCAGTACTCCAGATGGTTGCCCAAGCCCCAACTGAAAGGTAACTAACAAGACTGAACTCAGAGCTAGGAGTAAGTTCTGAGCACCACTGGATGTGTCTCCTCTCCCCCCAAAAACAAACAAACTAATCCCTTGAAAACAGCAGGAATAAACTATATGGTTATTCTTGTTAGTTACCTTTCAGTTTGCTAATTAATCACAAGGAAGTGAGAGGTAGCTTGCTGTAATTTATTCTAGCATGTATTCTTTAGTCATGGGGAAAACAATACAGCAGTGTCCAAAATTATATGTCAAGAGCCCCGACTTTATAATGTACATGAAATATTTGTAGGATATATTTTCATGGCCCTGTGCTCATTTTATGTACTTGATAGCAAGTAATATATCTGAGAGCATTTCTCTGCATCTTGCTTGAAGTTTCTAACATTCACAGTCACTTGTACTCCATTAAGTGCAGGTTGATTCATTATTTCTCTAGACGATCAGAGGCTTGAGTGAAACCTTGTGAAATGGTATTTGCCAAGTCAGGTAATGTATATCATTGTGCTATATAGTAGTTCCAATCCCAGCCTGATCTTAATGTCATGATTGGTTAAGTGTAATTGAGGGATTCACTCATGTTCCTAAAATAAATCGCTGATATTCTTTGAATAAAAGACTTCAAAAAATAAAAAGAATTCTGTAGGACATTTTTTCAGAAATCCAAAAGTCATTTCACTTTCATTATTGGGCACATACACACACACACATACACAAACACACACAACACACACAGATATCTGGTATTTAATGTGTTTTAAGAAAACTGTTAAGTTATTAAAGGTGCTTATAAATATAAATATTCAGAAAGCATCCTTACAATATATCTATTGTTCACTCCTAGCAGCAGGTAATTATTTTGTAAAATAAAACACTACATTCTATGACTTTTGTTTTTGTTTTTCAGTTTTTTTTGGGGGGGGGCACACCCGGTGACGCTCAGGGGTTACCCCTGTCTGTGTGCTCAGATATTGCTCCTGGCTTGGTGAACCATATGGGATGCCGGGTATCGAACTGAGGTCTGTCCTAGTGCATTCAAGACAAACATCCTACAACTTGTGCCACTGCTCTAGCCCTGGTTTATTTTTTTTTAAACAATCAAGATATGGCTCATACAGCCCTCTTACTATGTTACCCTAACTAGAGTTGCCAACCACTTGACCTATCCTATTAATACTGCATCATTTTTATATTTGATATAATATTTTGTGGCAGCTAAAATTTAAAAGGGATCACATTTATTTTAAGATCATTATTAAAATTATTGTGGTGCACCCAACCAGATCGCTCTAGTTTTGCTAAAACCAGGCCTTTCTGTCCAACAGAATTACTATATGCATATATTTTTCTACATAATAAAAGAATTTAAGAATTATAATAGTCATTCCTAATTTACATAGCTATTCCATTAATATACTAACGTCTGAAAATCCTTCACTCCCTGTTTAAGGAAGTGTTAGTGCCTTAGTTATCACTAGTGGATTTTGAGTGGGAATTTAACGTTTATTGAATCATATGGGTAAATATTGTAAGAAGAGACATCTTTAATCATAGAGGTCCTAAGCAATTTAAAGAAAGAAGATACATTTCAGTCACTAGGGAAAAACAGCCTCACACCTTGATGTATATTAGCATTTTTGTTTGTTTGTTTGTTTTCCTTTGGGAGTTTGCTCAGCAGATTATAATGAATTGTGATCTATTTAGAAGAAAACCGACATGAATAACAAAGTAGAATTTGTAAAAGGAAATAGTCATGTTCAATTTGGCTACGAATGATAGTGTTTACTTATAGAATATGTAATTTTATTTTTTCTTCAATCTGTAACTCTTATAATGGATTTTGTGTTTAACCCATGCATATAGTATAGCAAGAGATCTGTTCACATGATAACATGTACACAGTCAAATATACTACCTTTCTTGTTTTTTACAGGTTGAATTGTGTTTAGGTTGTCGTTAGTTGCATGATTTTCAAGAGAAAACAATTCTGAACAATTGAGAAAAAATAACTTGCATTTTCTCTTGAAAGAAATGTTTCTAGGGACCCGGGAGATAGCATGGAGGTAAGGTGTTTGCCTTTCATGCAAAAGGTCATTGGTTCGAATCCCGGTGCCCCATATGGTCTCCCCTGTGTCTGCCAGGAGCAATTTCTGAGCATGGAGCCAGGAGTAACACCTGAACACTGCCGGGTGTGACCCCAAACCCCCCCCCCCAAAAAAAAAGAAATGTTTCTAGCTGGATAAATAAAAGTAGAAATCAATACATAAAAAATGCATGTTTTCTTTAAAACTATGATGGGGTTGCATATGTATATATGCATGTTTATACATATATACACATATAATATATACATATACATACTCATTAATTATGCTTCTAGGAAAGTCTGCTGACATCAGTTCTGAATCTCATATAAATTCTACCTATTTTAAGCTTTGCTTTACCAGGAATAAAGGGAATAAGATTCTTTCTCTCTCATGGCTTTCTCTCACCATGGTAGTATCTTTTATGTTTTTTTAATGATGATGTTGTTTTGTTTCAAATAATGCTTTTTTCTGCCTACTGCATTCAGTGTTCATCTAACTTGTTTAATATTATATATATAATATATATTAAATATTTTCTCTTAATTTGTCTTTCAATTTGCACAAAGCTGATCCCCCACCCCCATATACTCAATTGATTTGTTTGATTGGGAATTTTTTGTTTTCCTCTTAACAGTATATCCTTCTTACACTCTTTATTGGTCCCTTTTCTGTTCAATCTCTCTAATTGGTAGAGTAACTACTAGAAATTGGTATTTATTTAACTTAGTTTTTTTAGAAGCACCAATCGGTACTCAGAAGGCCCAGACATCCCTACCTTTGAGTCTCTGTCTGTAGGACCAGTAGTTTAATAGCAAAGGACTGAGGATACTATGTTTCACAAGCCTGTGGTGCTTACAGATGACTTGGGCTCCCATGGCAGTAGTCTCAGATACACAGAGGACTATAGACAGTGCCAGGGATTTTACTGAGTTCAGTTATATGAAGTCAAGGGTCTTATCTCTCATGTTATCTCTTTAACTCTGGTGTTTCTGTTTTTACTCTTTAATTTTTATTGTGTGGGTCATGAGTGATAATACTGTTAAGCCATGAAGTGTCAGGTATTGAATGCATTACCTCATATAGACAAGGCATATTTGCCCACTGTTTTAATATCTTACTTGGTCATTTCCTTCATCCTGTGTTTTGTTTGTTTGTTTGTTTGTTTTGTTTTGGGGCCACATCTGTTGGTGATCAGGAGTTACTCCATGCTCTATGCTCAGAAATCGCTGCTGGAAAGCTTAGGGGACCAGATAGGATGCCAGGAATCAAACCCAAGTCCGTCCTGGGTCAGCAGTGTGCAAGGCAAATGCCCTACTGTGGTGCTATTTCTCTGACCCAGCTTGTAGTATTTTTAAATACCTCTTTTGAAGGGGCATGGGTAGTGTGGTTGAAGTTGATGACTCTCATGTCTTTACTTACAAAACTCCAGGATCTAACGGCCTACTTGATATCTCTCTAGATAGACATATCTAGTAGTCATTTAACAAACTGAAAAGATCAAGGGGATCTTTTGGAATTTTGTTCCTTTAAATTCGTAGACTTTAGGGAAGATTTATTTGACTGAGCACTAGAGCAAAAGTCTTTCCTGTGTGAAGTTCTGAATTCAGTCCTAGGCACCCTTTTAAAAAAATTACAACAAAATGAAAGTGAGGGCAAAGCAACCATAAGCAGACACCTTTCCAGTCTTTTCTATTAAACTATATAACCTTACCCCTACTATCGTGGTTACCAAAACCCAAAATTTTGCTATCTTTTTTTTTTTTTTTTGGGTCACACTCAGCAGTGCTCAGGGTTACTCCTGGCTCCATGCTCAGAAATTGCTCCTGGCAGGCACGGGGGACCATATGGGGCACCGGGATTCGAACCGATGACCTTTTGCATGAAAGGCAAATGCTTTTCCTCCATGCTATCTCCCGGGCCCCAATTTTGCTATCTTTAATTACAATTTTCCCTTAGTTTTAATTAGGACTATTTTATTGACAAAACATGCAAGACACTTTTTCTCACTGTGGGTTCATAAAATATTTTTCTTGGTGCTAGAATAGTGGTACAAGCGGTAGGGCTTCTGCCTTGCTTTCTTGGACAGACTGGTTAGATACCCTGATGTCCCTAAAATCCCCCAAGCCAGGAGTGATTTCTGAGCAAATAGCCAGGAGTAACCCCTGAGTGTCAATGGGTGTGGCCCCAAAAATAAATAAATAAAATAAAGTATTTTCTGACAACACAAACCAATATACATATCCATTTATTTCAATGTCTATCTTACCAGCTTAATATTTTTACCTTTGTTTCCCAGAATTCTAAGACATTTTGTAAATTGTTAAAGGTTTTCATGTTGTTGCTTCAATCTTAGTCATAAATAACAAAGTCTATTTGATGAATCAAACAGTGTGGTAGGAATAGAAAGGTTGGATAAGAAGCAGTTCTTGCCCTCAGCAGTTTTATAGTTTGGTCAAGGAGGGAACCTGCAAATAGCCTGTTGCACTGCAGTGTGAAGAATGCAAAGATAGATGCCAAAGTAAAGTTAAAGCTTAGAGCAGATATGTTTAACCCTGAAGGGAGTTGGAATTTGAAGAGTCCCAGTGGAGGGATAATTTACTTGGATTTTTCAACAGTGAGTGTGTCATTCAAGTAAACAGTGGAGTAGATACGTAATTTCAATCTGCGCTATTAGTTTACTAACCACAGTGGGATGCAGTACCTGAAGTCTATACCTGTAAATGCTTGTTCTTAGATAAGTGTGGTACATGTGTGTGATATGCAGAAGCTGAGTTGAATGAAAGCCATGTACAGAAATGATATTTTCTTACTCAGGAAGCTTAGAATTCATCCTGTCTGTGAAAACTAATAATTTTGCCAATTATTAAGATGGTAAGAGGTATGTTTCCATATTAATTTTAGTATAATGTTATAAAGAAATAATATGGGAGGAAGAGAACCAGATATGAGAACAGAGGAGACACAATGGATAAAGGCTTTAAAAGCACAAAAATATTTTAAATGAACAAGAGAATATAAAATAGAAAAAGAAGTCAGATGTGAAATTGTTTCTGTCTAGTAGTCTCTACATGCAAAGTGGTTTGGAGTGGGAATGGAGGGGAAGGATCCATCAATCTAGGGCATCTATCTCAGGATGGAAGATCTCAGGTAACATTAGCCAAAGGTACAAGATGCACGAACAAGAGTCGCTTTATTTAAGGAGTAGCATTAATTTGATAGATACCAAATATCTTGCTAATGTTATATTTATTTATAGCATATGTTAATATTTATACATTTAACAATATCAAAAGAGGAGAGAGAAAAATGATCTTTGGGAATTAAAAATGAGCTTAGTTTTAGACTTCTCAAGTTGGGGAATTTACAGAAAATACATTATAGGGCAAAAATATGAGCAGTTTAATTCATATTTTAACATCTAATATAAGTTGCCATTTATTAACTCTCTGGCATTTCTATGTGCAATTTGGTTTCCTAATGTTTATAAACATGATACCAAGATGAAATAATTTAGAAACCATTACACTGTTTCTCTATAAACTTTTCATACCAGAGCAATTATTCCAGATTTTAAGTCATTATATGATCATTCAAAAATTAATAGCATTCAGGATTTTGGCAGGGAAATATTTTAACCAGTTTCTCACTTCCCATATCCTCCATGTCAGTTGGCAAAATAGAAGGCCAGAGAGAAATAACTTTATGTTGGAGTATATACGCTGAACTTCAGGCACATTATCCTGATCCACCTTTCAATGTAATGAGCCATTTTATCTAAGTTGGATTCTCTTTTCCTCCTAAAAATCTATAAAACTATGGAACTTGGAGGCAAGACCGTCTTTGTTGATTTAACCCCTCAATACATAACTCTTTTAGGAAAAGTATGCTGAACAAAAAAGGGAGATGAGGAAAGACAATTTCCAGTAAGTAGTTTTTTGGAAGTAAATCCTTAGGAAATTTCTTGGTGCCACCTGCACTAATTTGAGGTTTGCTTGAGAGAGACCCTGCCCATTCTGGGTTCATATTCTTTCTACTAAACTTAAGTTTCAAAACGAGACCCAGTTATAGTCCATATTTAATTGTAAAGGAAGAAGGTCAGCTGTAATTCTGACATATATTTGTTCATCCCGGGGTTTTAAACAAACAAAATGAGTGTTCATTGCTGATTCATGTTTTGCTTTTGGTCCCTAAATCCTTTTCTACCACAGTCACATGACATGCACCATGGTGGCTTTCATCATAGAATGCATTCTGGTTCTCCTAAATCCTAAAGCACTTTATAAAAATAAAACCATAGGTCTCATTTTTTCTGATGAAGAGAGCAAAGCACAGAGAGATTTTACAAAGTGTTACAACAAATAAAGGAGGAAAAAGAATCCAGATCACTTTTTTTTCACTCTCCATTAAATGATACTCTCTCTTATGCTTTTCTGTTGTCAAAAGCCCTCTCTACATTCTGTATTGTTAGGTCATCATCTCCTATAGTTTGCACAATACACTGTATTATGGATTGCTCACAAAGCAGCAGATATGAATTCTTTATAATGGATTTATTCTTTTCAATTTTTTTGTCATCTTTGGGCTTAATAGAAATAGTTCAGCATGTTATATTGTGTGATCTGCTCCTAAATAGATAAAAGACTTCTGTGTTTTGAAGGAAACATTTATATTGGTTAATTTGCTGCATTGCCTGCAGGAATGTTAGTCTGTGGGAGGAAAACAACTGTTTCCTGACAAGATTTTCTTTAACTCTGCTAGAAATTCTTATTTTATCAGTAAAATAAAAAGAAGCAATCCATAAACAATTAAAGAATGGTATCTTCTGGAATGTTTACCATGTCTCAGACACAGCATCTTCAGTTGTGTGACACAAGGGTATCTTTTCATACGTGAAGAAAGCTCTTTCTTAATTCCCTTCTCAGTTTGTAAACCACAACAGTGCAGATGGAGTGAGTATGAAAACACAAGGATAAACATTTTCTCCCTGGATATAAAGGCCCAGGCCTGCTCTTCAGAGAGCCACTATAATAGAAAGAGATTGTATACTTTCCTTTAAGAATTAAGCACCACTGTCCACAATGTGCAAAAGACTGTGAAATTGAAAGTCTCTCCCTGGGGTGGATTAAAAAAATAATAAGTGGCAACTAAAAAACAAACTACTGGCAAGTAATCAATTATCTTTGAAATTACTATACAAATCTACAGTTCATTTTGCCAGACCATTGGGGAAACAGTTCCCACACAAGAGGCAGCCGGCTTAGATTGAGGAGTTGTTTTCAATTTACTTCTTGGGTACCTTCATGTAAACATCAACTGACCATCATACTGGTGTTGAATTCACATAATTAGATTGCTGGACTGACTATAAATAGTAAATTTTAGTTCAAAAACATTCTGCTATTTAATTTCATTTTTGTAGGTTTTACTGTTAACTCACAGAACTTAATTTCATTTTATACACATACATATATATGTTTGGGGACCATGCCTCTAGATGCTCAGGAGTTACTCCTAGCTATGCACTCAGAAATTGATAGAAATTGATGGGACCGGAGAGATGGTATGAGGTAAGGCATTTGCCTTGCAAGCAGAAGGATGGTGGTTCAAATCCCAGCATCCCATATGGTCCCCTGAGACTGTCAGGAGCGATTTCTGAGCATAGAGCCAGGAGTAACCTCTCAGCACTGCTGGGTGTGACCCAAAACAAAACAAAACAAAACAAAAAAATTTCTCCTGGCTTGAAGGGCCATGTGGGATGCCTGGGGTCCATCAAGGATCAGCTGGGTGCAGGGCAAACGCCCTATTGCTGTGCTATCGCTCTGGCCCAAATATATAAATTAACTATATGATTTATATATGTTATATAATTAATTTTTGTATTGTCAGACATAGAATTAGGCAACTTTTCTCAGGGGCTACTCCTAGATACTCTCAGAGGTTATTTTTTAAATGTGAAACAACAGTTAAATTTTCCAAAAGATTAAAGACAGGTGAAGAGAAGTTTTGCTGATGCAACTATTATTAACATGAGTGGAATGTGTTTTGCCTACAGATTTAGCGCTGGTTTAAGCATGGAAAACAAAAGAAATGAAAATGATGTTTTACTATTGGATGTTTATAAAGTTAAGGTATTTAGAAATCAAACTATTTTGGAAGGACATTTATGATTAATAATTATAGGGATAGGCGGTGTTTAATAAATGCTTTGTTGGCTAGAGCTTTGTCTTTAAATTTTTAAGTAAACAAAGGAACACTTATTCTAAACTTTACTAAATGTTTCTGATAATTTTCCAGACATATAGACCCATGAAAATGTATAAAAACACTCAGTATCTCAGTAACTGAAGACAGTTATCACTGGTGAGGAAGATTTAGATTTTAGCTGAAGGAATAGACTGTAAATAAAAAGAAATATTTTACAGTAGAAAAATCTTCAATTGCATTGTGCTTCTTTACTTCTATTTATTTTTACTTATTTTGTGTTTTGTTTTGGGTCACACCTGGTAGAGCTCAGACATTCCTCCTGGCTCTGTGCTCAGACGGGCTCAGGGGATAATATGGGATGCATGGAATCAAACTCAGGTCCATCCCAGGTTGGCTGCGCATAAGGCAAATGCTCTACAGCTATGCTATTATTGCTCCAGCTCCTATTTACTTTGAATATTGGAGAATGGTCTTACTATCTTCAAAATCTCATCAGAGTTGAAATCCTCTTAGTACAGAGCTAAACTTGCAACTGTAAAAGGATCCATTCCTTAAGTTAATAAGACCTACTTTCATTCCAGGTAATCATTCTTGGTTACACCCAATTTGCCCCCTGCCATACACAAATATGAAAGCACATGAGTATAATTACAACCATCTACAAATGAGAAAGTAGATGCTAATTGCCCAAAGACAGCCAATTTGTAAAAGTAACTGCTAAGGTTTATAAGGCATATTTAGTTATTGACTATCTCCCTTACAATTTTTAAGTCAATTTGTCTATAGGCCAACAAGTAAAATTATCTTTTTTTATTCCTTAGTGACATTTGAAATTTAAAAAAAAATTATTTAACAGCTTGCTAACTTACTCTTGTACTTCTACTTCATCTGTTCTTAAGCCATTCTTTTAAAAATATCTTTTTCAGTAATGAAACTACACCCACAGTTTTAAAACAAGTAGAAATAAAAACAACACAAAGATACTGTAAAAAGAAGTATACCCTGCCAGTTCCTCTGGCAATCCCCTGAATGGTTTTTCAGTATCTAGGTTTTCTTTCTAAGTCAGATACCTCATATACATGAACCTTTACATACATTTTTTTCTCTCTATTTTGGTGTGTTGGATTTTACTGTGCCATATGGCTAGCTTGCTTCTAAACTTTGCTCCAGTTATTAGCAAAATTTCAATCAGGTTTGAGCAGTCCATCACAGGTGAAATTATTTGCTGTGTTGCAATATGAGAGGCTGTATGAAATTAAGTCTTGACTTGGCTCTTTCTCAACTTATAAAGGATAGAATATTCTCTTTTTTGTATCTGGCAGGCATTATTAATTGATATGTTGTCAGCAGTTCCATAAATATTTCTATGCTGTAGTGATTTTTTTCATTGAAATGTATGCTATGACAATTCAGCACATTTCTCCACCTATTAGATCTGATACCATCAGTGAGAAAGCAGTAGCTCTTACTAGGTGCATCAATTCTTGTTCACCTAAATTACATTATGTTGCATTATGAAAGTTTGGAATAATATAGCACTTGCAGAATCATTTAGGCTACCCAGAGGCCTTGAGAGAACTGATGAATCTCTAAAGAGGAAGATGACTCCTTTTATATAATAAGATCAAAACCATGACAAGTCATTTTCCCTTAATCCTTTTTAAAATATGTGTTACAATATTCTGCCTCATTTATTGATAGTATTTTCTCATTAGCACATCAACAATTGCATTCATGAGTACTAAAGTATATTATATCTTAATATTTTGATAGTTTAAAAGAAATTGGGCTTTAGTACTGTGCAGTTGCTCAACATCCTAGGTTTTAATAACAATCTCAGTTAATTTAAGAGGGAAAATATTTTATCTGGTTTATGATATCTTTTGGATAATAATTACCAAATAATCAATGAAATAAATGCCTTTTAAAAAATTAGTGAAGGGGCCGGAGAGATAGAATGGAGGTAAGGTGTTTGCCTTGTATGCAGAAGGACAGACGGACAGTGGTTGGAATCCCGGCATCCCATATGGCCCCTGAGCCTGCCAGGAGTGATTTCTGAGCATAGAGCCAGGAGTAACCCCTGAGCGCTGCCAGGTGTGACCCAACCAACCCCCCCCCCCAATTAGTGTAGGTCCAAAGAGTGTATGGTGGTTAGAGACACTTTCTTTCTTGTACTTTGATAAGTTCCATCCCCAACACCACATATGGTCCCCTTAGACCTTACAAGATTGGTTTTTGGGTCACAGCCGGCAGCGCTCAGGGGTTCCTCCTGGCTCCACGCTCAGAAATCGCTCCTGGGAGGCTCAGTGGACCATATGGGACGCCGGGATTCGAACTGATGACCTTCTGAATGAAAGGCAAATGCCTTACCTCCATGCTATCTCTCTGGCCCCAGACCTTACAAGATTGAGGACTAAGTACAAAGACTGCAGTAAGCCTTGAAAATAGTAAGGTAGCCCCAGAACAAAAATTGAAAATAAAAAATAAGAAGCATTAAAGAGGAAAGCATGTATTCACTTTATTTTCTAGAAGCCAGTTGATTTCTTCAACACATTTAGGGATGAAAATATTTCAATCCTTTGTGATGCTGCTTTGGGATCAAATCAAGAAATAGATTTTTGATTCAATTAGACTTGGTTTCATCTAACATCTGGGGATATTGAGGTGTATTCCTATCCTCCTCAAGGGATATGTACACCCTTGAGTCTCTGTGATGATTACATCTTCCAATTCAGAAGAGTATCTGCTTCAGTGTAACATATGGAAACATGTTATAATATATTTAATGAAAGCTTTGGCTATTCCCGATGACAAAACTTAATAGTAATTAAACTTGCCAAAAAGGATTAGTATGTTAGTTCATCCCAAACTATTAAACAACTGGTAGCTATGAGCAGGTTATGTTGTTTACTTTTTCCCGGGATTCTTGGTTTGTTCTGCTCTGATTTTTTTTTACCTCATTTCTCATTTTGTTTTTAATACTAATTTGGTGGGCCATAGGGGTAGTACAGATTTTAATTCCTGTATAATTACCATAAAATTTCTGGATATTCAGTAGGAAAAGTAGAATTTGTATAATTAAAGTGATGACATTAAGGAAAGATTCATTTATTACATATGTAACTTTATTCTTTCGATGCCTTTGTAGCTGTGACATCCTCTGTTGGTCATGGGAGTTGCTGAGTCAAAACATACACTGTATCATGTGTTATTTAGGTATGAAGGAAATGAAACACCTAGCAACATCATAAATTGCTTCTCATTGGGATCACACTGAAGAGAGTATTGAGGAGTTGGTTCACCACTCTTATTTTTTCTTTTTAAAATTTATCTGAGTTATCAGTTTCAAGAACAACTCTTGATTTCTCTGCATATTCATATTCCCAGGAATCCTGACTCCAGAATATCTGTCAGTGCCTCACCCTTTCTAATATAGAAAATAGATAGAATAGCAAATGTATGTTTAAGATACTTAAGATGCTGCATTTTGGGGAAACTAAGGAAAGTGCTTGGGGTGCCCTGTGGCTATCTATTCCTGGCTGTTCCATGCCCAACTCTGTGGGTCTGTTTGTTCAGTGTGTGCAGCTGGTGATGTTACACTGCTCAGGCACTGTGGCCCTGGTCTGCTACAGCCAACTTGGTGGTGTTTAGAAGTTACCAGGGATACAGTGGAGTTACTGGGGATTTATGTGATGCTGGTATCAAACTCTGGATCTAGTTTATACAAGAAATGTATTCCATCACTTTGAGCTGTATCCCTGATCCCTTCTCTCCTTTTAAGAAATAGTGGGACCACTGTATTTCCTTTAGATATACTAGTCAGGTCTATTTTTCAGAGGGTAAACTTTCTAGAGAATAAATTCTTCCCCCTAACAGGAAAAAAAGATTTTACATTTTTCTTTTAAAACTATGTTCTGAGGGGCCCAGAGAGATAGCACAGCGGCATTTGCCTTGCAAGCAGCTGATCCAGGACCAAAGGTGGTTGGTTCGAATCCCCAGTGTCCCATATGGTTCCCTGTGCCTGCCAGGATCTATTTCTGAGCAGACAGTCAGGAATAACCCCTGAGCACTGCCGGGTGTGGCCCAAAAACAAAACAAAACAAAACAAAACAAAAAAAAAAAAAAGAAAAGAAAAAAACTATGTTCAGAGACATGGTTTTCTGGTCTTTTATCCCTTTTCCTTTTAGTAGCTTGTACTGTTTGTCATTTCTCTGGGTGTCCCTAGAATATGCAAATAGTGGTGCTACTCTCAGTTTGTAAGTTTGCATTAAACCTGGAAAAATCATCTGACTACATTTTTCACTTCATTCTTAAGCATCCTAATCACAAAATTAACATATAAATTTACACTTTTCAGAATCTCAGATAGAATACATTGTTCGTTGTGTTTTCTATTATGTCTTTGTGAAATCTTTCATTTTAGTATGAAACTTCCTCCTTATTTTCTACACTAGAAATTATTTTACCTGCTAAAAATGTATAACAGGAGACCCTACTTCCTTCCTGCCAGCATAGTCTGGCCAAGTAAAATAATTTATTGCTGTTTATATATAAGGACTTCACAATAATATTAATCTCTTTTTTTCTTATGTGGCTCCTGTAGAATTCTTGATTTTCAAATCCACTTGAGAATCTTTAGGAGGACTCTGAAAACACATGCGCGCGCGCGCACACACACACACACACACACACACACACACACCCTACATTTCTTTGACATTCTGTAACTTAGCATATCTCAGTATGATTCAAGGGCATGCTTCTTTTGGCAAATTATCTGTATTTGAATGGAATTTTTTCATTGGATTGCATTAATGGATTCCCACCTAATTACATTCCTTACAGAACATATTGTCTCATCTCTGATAATTGAAAAACACCATGCAGAAAAGCCCTCTGCACCCCTGTGCTCATTGCAGCACTATTTACAATAGCCAGGATCTGGAAACAACCCAAGTCATTCAGGACAGAGGAGTGGCCAAAGAAACTGTAGTATATCCACACTATAGAAGACTACACAATGGTTAGGAAAAATGAAGTTGTAAAGTTGACTTATAAATGAATGGATATGGGAGGTATTATGTTTAGTGAAATGAGTTGGAGGAAAAGAGATAGGCATAGAGTAATCTCACTTATTTGTGGGATATAAGAGAAATAAAAGTAACATGGTCCCAAGGAATACAAAAATACAATACAAAAACCCCTTCCTTACACCTATATTCATTGCAGCACAATTTACCATAGCAAGACTCTGGAAACAACCAAGATGCCCTTCAACAGACGAATGGCTAAAGAAACTGTGGTACATATACACAATGGAATATTATGCAGCTGTCAGGAGAGATGAAGTCATGACATTTTCCTACACA